>BLSH010241805.1:1332869-1346741 GCA_018402905.1 Glandirana rugosa
GCCCAGGCCCAGGCCTGCCTTGGGCTTGCTAGCGTGCCTGTTGCTTGGGGTAACTTTAGTTACCCCTGGGCTTGAAAATCCGTGTTTTTACCGACATTGTTTCAGGACCTTTCGGGATCTCCCGACGTTTTCCTTCATTTTACCCCCATTCCCACCCCGTTCACGGGATGTTTTTTTACCCCTGTCCCTTTATTGAAATTTACCCTATCCCCATTTATTTGTAGGGCACTTGCCCTAGTTTGAAGATGATTTTAGAACAGTTATATGGCTTCTACCGTTAATTAATACTTTTCAGACACAGTTTGAAGATGATCCACATTCACCTCCATTTTTGCTTTTTTTATGTTTTATTTTTTTTTAAATATTTAAAGTTATTTCCCTGTCCCCATTTTTTTGTAGGGCACTTGCCCCACCCTTACCCCCATTTTACTTCCTTTTGCAGCCCTCTAGGGCTTTCCAGGACTTTGTTACAGCCATTTTTGTGCCTAAAAGTTCGGGTCCCCATTGATTTCAATGGGGTTCGTTGTCCGTGCGATCGTTCGGGTTCCGTCCGGACCCGGACCCGTACTTTGTCCCGAAGTTCGGCCGGACCAGCAGAACCCGAACTTCCAGAGGTTCGCTCAACTCTAGAGCTAACCTAGAACCATGGAAGAAATGCAAGGCAGTTTGGATTTGAATGGGCTGTGGGACAGCTATGGACTGAAACAGGAGGCCCCTGGAAAACCCTATACTTCGCTAGGCCCCTTGCAGTGTGATGACTATGTGGGACAGCTAGGGGACAGCCTGCACAGTTACTGTGAAAAAGCATGTTTACTAAAGTAGAACTATAGGCATAACTTTCTTTTTCATTTTGGTTAGAGTTAGGGAGGGTTGTATCCCCTGTAAGCTTTTTTGCCAACTGGAAGCCAAAACAGGAAGTGAGAGGAAATCCCAGTAAATGAAGGGAATCCCTTTGGGCCCCCAAGTCACCAGAACTAGTGTCCCCATTGGGAGATTTCCCCTCTATTACTTTTCTGGGGACAAACCAAAATTTGGGATTTTCCCTTACTTAATTTTCATTGATACAGTAAACAGGACAAATAGAAAGGGTAAATCTCCGTAACAGGGCACATACAACAATAGAGACTGATTCGGTCTTCTAATTAATTTCCACTTTATCCAAAACAACCAAAAGGTTTTTCCTTTAGTTTTACTTAAGCTCAGTCACTGTAATGCTACCAGCTAGTTAATCTCACTATAGCGTAGAGAAAGTCAATAGCTGCAACGTTAGGGTTCCAACCAGCCAAACTGGAACACTTTAGTGGTGCATGGCAATTTTTATTTGTAGTATGCACTATAGGATTCACATTCACTCTTTTCATGATATATTTTTCATGCGACATGTATACGGCAGTGCGCCAAAGAAGCTTCTGCACCTTTTCGGGGATAGAGCTTTACATCTTTTTGACCACTTCTGGACCAAGCCTATTTTTGACACTTGTTGCTTACAAGTTAAAATCAGTATTTTTTGCTAGAAACCCCCAAACATTATATATATATTTCTTTATCAAAGACCCTAGAGAATAACATGGTTGTTGCAATACTTTATGTCATACGGTATTTGCGCAGCGGTCTTTCAAACTCAATTTTATTTTTGGCAAAAATCATTTTCTTTTAATTAAAAAATAAGAAAACAGTTAAGTTAGCCCAATTTTTGGCATATTGTGAAAGATGATGTTACGCAGAGTAAATAGATACCTAACATGCTACACTTTAAATTGCACGCACTCATGGAATGGCGACAAACTAAAGTGCTTAAAAAATCTCCATAGGCGACGTTTAAAAATGTTTAATTTTTTACCTGTTTAGAGTTACAGAGGAGGTCTTTTGCTAGAATTATTGCTCTGGCTCTATGATCGCGGCGATACCTCACATGTGCATTTGCTGGCCATGTTTGGGGTGACATTACATTACCCTCCCCTCTCCTACTTCCGAATTTCTCACCTAAGCGAGAATTTTGGAAATTCACCCTCCTCCCTGCTCACAGCCAAACTCATGATTGTGTGTGCTTCTGCGCACATTCCCAGAACGCGCAGATGTGAACAAATCCTTAAACTGTAGGTTCACCTTTTCATAAAAAATTAAAATGTGAGCGAACACCCTATACCCTAACACCCTACACCCTCCCCACCCCATTCCCTGCTGCACTTACCTCCATGAATGGTTAGCTGTCACTGCCCACACAGCTGGTGTAGCACTCCCAGAAGCCCTAGGAATAGACAAGGCAGAAAACTAAGGCTTTCACATCCCCAGACCACTGCACCAGCTGCAGTGACAGCTAATCATGCATGGAAGTATGTGCACTAGGGACCAGGGGTATAAGTCCACCTTTTAATTTTCTTTAAGTACAGAGGGTATTACAGCATGTGCAGGAAAGGAGTGCAGAATGCACAGTGGTATATGCAGAAGTGTGCAATGTATGATGGTATGTGTAGGAAAGGAGTGCAAAATGTATGACATTATGTGCAGGAAATGAGTGCAGAGGATTTGACTTTAGGTAGTATTTGCAGGGGAGGACTGAGTAGGGTGTAACAGGGGCCAGTATATGCAGGGGAGGAGTCTGGAGTGTATAATGGCGGGTTGTATGTATAGAAAAGAAATGTGGAGTGTATAATGGCAGGTAGTACATGCAGGAGAGGAATGAAGAGGATATGACAGCAGCTATGTATGGGAGAGGAGTGTGGAGGGTATGCCAGAGGTTAGTATGTATAGGAGTGGAGTGTGGAGGCTATGATCTGATCCCCATGGTTGTGGAGCAGCATTCACATTGCAGGGGGTTCTTCCAAAAAAGTGGGGTTCTTTAAATAAGTGGGCATTTCTGCTCTTGCACTTCAGCGATTTGCACAAAGCATATACAAACAAGAAACTACTTTAACACCAGACTACAGGTAACCTCATTTCCAAAACATCACACTTTCCTCTCTGAAACATGCATACCTTACCACTTCTTTTCACAATAGCAGCCTCTCTCCTCAAACTATCTTTTCTTCACCCCTCTTCCCCACCCCACAATCTGTACATATCATCCTCACGTCTCCCCTCTCCCTATTACTGCACTCACCACCTCTTTCTAACTCTAAGCCCACATGCTAACAAAACCAGGATGCCCAAGCATGTCCCCTCATATAAATCATATTCCCATGTTGCCTCCCTCTCTCTTCTGCTTCTCCTAGCCTCTGGAGATATTTCCCCAAACCCTGGGCCTCTTTCATTTAACCACACCCATCACCACCTCCCCACACCCTCTAACAGTAGTCGCAACCTACACAATTTAATCACCTTTCCCCTTCTTCCCAAAACCAGCCTCCCCTTCTCCTATGCCGTCTGGAACGCCCTCTCTGTGTGCAACAAGCTCACTGCTGTTCATGACCTATTTGTCACTTATTCCTTTCATCGATTTGCTATCACCGAAACCTGGCTCCACTAATGCGATTCTCCTTCTCCTGCTTCCCTCTCCCACGTGGCCTTCTCTGGACTCACTCCCCTAGGCCTAATGGATGCAAGGGAGTGGAGTGGGATTCCTCCTATCCTGACTGAGCACCTTTCTGGTTCATCACTCTCCTCCCTCTCTTTCACTCTCATCATTTGAAGCCCACTGTATACGTCTATTCTCTCCAACCTCCCTAAGAATTGCTGTGATCTACCGGCCTCCTGGACCCCTGTCAGCTTTCCTTGATGAATTTTCTGCCTGGCTACCCTACTTTCTATCTTCTGAAATTCCCACAATCCTTCTTGGTGACTTCAACATCCCAGTTAACACTAACGCTACTGCTACTTCTAAATTGCTTATTCTAACCTCCTCCTTTGACCTGAAGCAATGGGTGCAGGCTCCTACTCACACTGATGGAAACACCCTCGACCTTGTCTTCTCCCATCTATGTACTGACTGCAACTTCACCAACAATCCTTTTCCCCTCTCCGGCCACCACCTTATTCGTTTTTCTCTCTCCCTGTCTTGCACTACCTTCCCATCCAATCGCCTAACCGTCACCCGTAGAAACCTTCGCCAACTCAAGACTTCTCTCCTCTATTCTGCTACTGACCACCTCTATGAAAAAATCTCACCCCTGTCCTGCCCCAACCAAGCCACTGCCATCTACAATGAATCCCTGTCCTCCACCCTGGACGAGCTAGCTCCCCTCACCACACACAAAATCAGGCCTAGACCCCTACAACCCTGGCAAACAGACGACACCAGAAACCTCAAAAAGCGTAGCCGCGCCCTTGAGCGTCTGTGGCACAAGACTAAGTCTCTCAAAGACTACAACCTATACAAATCTGCCCTCCATAAATACAATTCTCGCCTCCACACTGCCAAGCAGACCTATTTTACCACCTATTTTAACACCTTCTCATCCAGTCCCCGTCAACTGTTCTCTACCTTCAATTCCCTACTTCGTCCTCCACCGCCTCCGCCCACTAACTTACTCACTGCCCTGGAGATTGCTTATCACTTCAAAAACAAGACTGACACAAATCGTGATGAAATCTCCACTCTACAGGCATCTTCCCCAGTTAACACCCGTATGTCAAAAGGTACAATCAACACTATCCTTATTCAAACCTGCTACTATAGATGAAGTGGATAAACTCCTTTCTAATGCCCACCTAACCACCTGTCCCCTAGATCCTATTCCCTCTCAAATACTATGGTCACACTCTGACTCTATCCTACACTCTCTAACTCACATCTTCATTCTCTCCCTCTCTTCTGGCATCTTCCCCAATGCTTTAAAACATGCATTGGTCACCCCTTCAACTCCCTACTTTGTCCTCCCCCACTTCCGCCCACTAACACACTCACTGCCCAGGACATTGCTAATCACTTCAAAAGCAAGATTGACACAATTCGTGATGAAATCTCCACTCTGGAGGCATCTTCCCCAGTTAACACCCCATGTCAACAATCACAATCGACACTATCCTTATTCAAACCCGCTACTATAAACGAGGTTGCTAAACTCCTTTCTAACGCACACCTAACCGCCTGTTCACTGGACCCTTTTCCCTCTCAAATACTACGCTCACCCTCTGACTCTATCCTGCACTCTAACTCACATCTTCAATCTCTCCCTCTCTTCCCCAATGCTCTAAAACATGCATTGGTCACCCCCATACTCAAAAAGCCATCCCTGGACCCTATCGATCTTAACAATCTGCGCCCTGTCTCCTTGCTCCCCTTTTCCTCCAAACTCCTTGAACGCCTAGTCTACAACCAACTGAGTCACCATCTTGTTAAGAATAACCTTCTGGACCCCTTCAATCTGGATTTCGCCTTAAACACTCCACAGAAACTGTCCTTCTTAAACCCACAAATGACCTACTAACCGCAAAAACCAATGGACACTACTCTGTACTCCTACTCCTGGACCTTTCGGCTGCCTTTGATACTGTCGACCACCCCCTCCTCCTCAAAAAACTCTACTCCCTCTGTCTCGGCAACTGTGCTCTACAGTGGCTCTCGTCCTACCTATCCCATCGCACCTTCAGTGTCACAAGCCTATCGGTGCTCATCTTACAGCCCCATCAGTGCCCATTAGTGCAGCCTCATCAGTGCCCATCAGTGCAGCCCCATCAGTGCCCATTAGTGCAGCATATAACTGCCCATCATTGCTGCCTCTTCAGTGCTCATCATTGCTGCCTAATCAGTGCCCATCAGTGCTGCCTCATCAGTGTCCATCAGTGCAGCCTATCAGTTCCCATCAGTGCAGCATATCAGTGCTGCCTTATCAGTGCAGCCCCATCAGTGCCACCTCATTAGTGCCCATCAGTGCAGCCTCATTAGTGCCCATCAGTGCAACATATCAGTGCAGCCCCATCAGTGCAGCTTATCAAAGCTGCCTTATCAGTGGCCATCAGTGCTGCCTCATCAGTGGACATCAGTGCAGTGTCATCAGTGCTCATCAGTAGTGCAGCCTCATCATTGCTCATTAGTGCAGCCTATCAGGGCCCATCAGTGCAGCTTATTGATACCCATCAGTGCCACATATCAGTGCAGCCTTATCAGTGCAGCATATCAGTTGTGCCTTATCAGTGCAGCCCCATCAGCACAGTTTATCTGTGCCACTTCATGAGTGGCCATCAGTGCAGCCTAATCAGTGGCCATCAGTGCTGTCTCATCAGTGGCCATGAGTGCAGCCTCATCAGTGGCCATCAGTGCAGTCTCATCAGTGGCCACGAGTGCAGCCTATTAGTGCCCATCAGTGCACCATATCAGTGCCCATCAGTGCAGCTTATCAGCGCAACCCCATCAGTGCAGCTTGTCAGCGCTGCCTCATCAGTGGCCATCGGTGCCACCTCATTAGTGGCCATCAGTGCAGCCTCATCAGTGGCCATCAGTGCAGTCTCATCAGTGGCCACGAGTGCAGCTTATTAGTGCCCATCAGTGCACCATATCAGTGCCCATCAGTGCAGCTTATCAGTGCAACCCCATCAGTGCAGCATATCAGTGCTGCTTTATCAGTTCAACCCCATCAGTGCCACTTATCAGTGCCACCTCATCTCTCAGCACAGCCCCATCAGTGCAGCTGATCAGTGCCACCTCATCAGTGGCAATCAGTGAGCCTCATCAGTGGCCATCAGTGCAGCCTCATCGGTGCCCATCAGTGTAGCCTGATCAGTGTCCATCAATGCAGCCCCATCAGTGTCCATCAGTGCAGCATATCAGTGGCCATCATTGCCACCTCATGCGTGGTCGTCATTGCCGCCTCCTAAGTGGCCATCAATGCAGCCCCATCAGTGTCCATCAGTGCAGCATATCAGTGGCCATCATTGCCACCTCATGCGTGGTCGTCATTGCCGCCTCATCAGTGGTCATCAGAGCAGCCTATTAGTGCCCATCAGTGCAGCATATCAGTGCCCATCAGTGCAGCGTATCAGTGGTGTAGCAACGATCAGCTGGAAACTGGTTTAAAGTCAAAATGTGCCAGCGCACCATGGATTTTCAAGAGAGCGTCCAAAAACAGTTTTTTTTATTGCATGATTACATCACAGAACAGTGCAACATTTTGGAGTCATGCAGGACCCCTTCGTCAGGCATGTGATAAGTGTGGGGCAACAGTGTACAGTATTTAAATAATCATCCACCAACCAAAAAAGATACAGAAACCAAGATCCACCCACCCCTTGACAGGTATGACGTCACAGGTCCAGCCAAAAGTTATTGAGTTTAAACAGACATTACAGGCTTATATGGCAACCAAAACTGTGGGATCATTTACTGGTATGTTACCAACCTGGGTATGTTGTCAGGCAGACAATCAAATATGCGTCTCTGATGGCAGTCTATGCCATAACATTGATCGGGCACACCAGTTCCGCCTCTCCTCTGAATGATTGGCGGGTCCCGGCAGCCATTGTGGTTGCTGGACCCGCTGATTGGCCCCACTGTGTCCAATCACAGCGGGAGCGTCGCGCTCACCCTATACAGCGTGCACAAAATTACTTACAGGTACCTGATTTGGTGCAGCCGTATGTACGGTGAAGTGATTAATGACTGTGCCTTTCTTCACTTTTTAGGCCCCTTTCACACAGGCTTATCCATTTGTGGTGTCCGCTTTGCTCAGTAGCGATCAATCCGCTGATCCCCGCTGAGCAGGCGGATGACAGATCCATCTCTGCTCACTGAGTGGAGACAGATCTGTCAGAGCCCTGCTCTCCTCTATGGAGATCGGATGAAAATGGATCTGCCTGTCTGTTTTCATCCGAACCGCTCCGATTCTACAGATGGATGGAAAATAAAGTTTCCATCCATCTGGATTTCTTGGACAGGATTGGATCGGAGAGCAGCAGGTCTCAGTGGACATGTCTCCGGTGACATCCACCGCGCCATAGGGCTGCATGGAGCATCTGATCAGGTCTGCCTGAAAAACGGACAAGCGGATCTGTGTCACCCATGTGAAAGGGGCCTTAGGAATTGAGTGACGTTCCTTTTTAACCACTTCAGCCCCGGAAGGATTTCACACTTTAGGACCAGAGCACTTTTTGCAATTTGGCGCTGCATCGCTTTAACTGACAATTGCGCGGTCATGCGACATTGTACCCAAACGAAATTTGTGTCCTTTTTTTCCCACAAATAGAGCTTTCTTTTGGTGGTATTTGATCACCGCTGCGTCATTTCTGATAATTCTGATTTCTGATAAACAAAAGAAGAGCGACAATTTTGCAAAAAAAAAAACAAATTTCTTACTTTTTCCTAAAATACAAATCCAAAAAAAAAAATATATAAAAAAACATTTTTTTCATCGGTTTTGGCCGATTTATATTCTTCCTCATATCTGTGATAAAAAAATCGCAATCGGCGTTTATTGATTGGTTTGCGTAAAAGTTGCCGCGTTTACGGATGATGAGAATTCATTTCTGGGGTTTTTATTTTTTTTAATTTTTTACTAGTAATGGCGGCGATCTGCGATTTTTAGCGGTACTGCGATATTGCAGCGGACATGTCGGAACATTTTGACACTTTTTTGAGACCATTGGCATTTATACATCGATCAGTGCTATAAAAATGCACTGATTACTGTGTAAATGCCATTGGCAGTGAAGATGTTAAACTGGGTTAACTGTGTTCCCTGAGCGTGTTCTAACTGTGTTCGTGTTTGACTGGCAGGGGAAGGGGAGTGATCGCAGCTTCCATATAGAGGAAGACTGTGATCACAGCCCTTCCCACTCTGCATGTAAACACGGATCTCCGTTCTTTCACTGCGGGGGGGAGGGGGGGCATCGCGGGTAGCTGGCGGAGATCGAGTCCGTCCTACCCGCTCCCTGCCCCCCCCAACACAGTGAGCGCTCGTGCGATCTGCCAGCCACCGCCATATGACGGCGTTTCGCCTAGCAGAGCCATCTTGTCGCCGTCAACATGCGGTTGGCGATCGGCAAGTGGTTAAAATTTTTTTTTTCCATTGTGGATAGAGTAAGGGGAGGGTTATAACCCCTGTCAGTTTTATGGCATCTGCGTCCCATTGGGGAGATTTCCCTTCACTTCCTGTCCCATAGCCAAAACAGGAAGTGAGAGAAAATCCCTCCATAGTGAGGGAATCCCTGGTTGTCGCCAAACCTAGTGTCCCCATGGGAAGATTCCCCCTCTCTTCCTGTTCTTGTGACCACGCTAAATGTGTGATTTTCTTTCACTCTTGGTGATAACAGTAGTCAGGGGCACAGACATCAATCCTACACTCTCTCCACTCTAACAATACTGAAAGAACAAAAACTTTCTCTTTTACTTCTACTTTACTGATCACACAGACAATTAAAGCTGCCGATGGCTGCACCGTGCTGGGAGCGCTGAGCACGGCTACATCACACTTGTGACCGGGACTCCCTAACTCGGTGTGACAGCTCCCAGCCCCGCGCACTGTGCAGCGCCCCCGCCGCCCTCTGTGACAGGCAGCGCTCTCCGAGCCCCGTATGTGTCACCCGCAGCAGCTGAGCTACAGCTGAGATCTACCAAGGGGGTGTGTCCCCCGCCCTCCAGCCACACCCTCTCCCCCGCCCCGTGTCATTCAGCCCCCAGCAGTTGAGATCCCCACCAGCCTCCAGCGGGCGTGACTATAGTACCACAGCCACACCCCTTCCCCGCCCCGTATCCAGTCAGCGGGCAGCAGCCTCCAGGGGGTGTGCGTCCGAGCCCACAGCCACACCCCCCTCCCCTCAGCAGACTGCTATGATTTAGAAGTTCAGGAATCCCACGTGACGTCACCAAGGGGTGATGTAATGCTTCTCTAAATAGAAAGTATTGTAATCTTCCCTCAGTCCAACGTGGTTCCTTTGTAGTACATGGCACTGTGTCTTTAAAACTGCCTGTGTGTGTGAGTGAGTGAGTGTGATGCAGGGGGAAAGTCACTCCCCACTTCAGAAAGAAGCGGATAGTCTTGAAGCAGTCTGTGAAGAGTTAGCTGCTCCAAGTGTTTTCCCTGTCCATGCTGCAGCCAAATAAAGTTAGAGGACTGTTCCATTAACACTTGTGTGCTCAGCTTCAGCCTGACACCTGGGGAGCCCAGACTACTTCACTCACTACAAACTTACCACAACTTACCAGATCCTCACCAGATCATCACCAGATCCTCATCAGATCTTCATCAGATCCTCACCAGATCATCACCAGATCTTCATCAGATCCTCACCAGATCTTCATCAGATCCTCACCAGATCATCACCAGATCTTCATCAGATCCTCACCAGATCATCACCAGATCTTCATTAGTTCCTCACCAGATCTTCATCAGTTCCTCACCAGATCTTCACCAGATCCTCATCAGATCTTCACCAGATCCTCATCAGAGCTTCATCAGATCCTCCCCAGATCTTCACCAGATCCTCATCAGAGCTTCATCAGATCCTCCCCAGATCTTCACCAGATCCTCATCAGATCTTCACCAGATCCTCATCAGATCTTCACCAGATCCTCACCAGATCCTCATCAGAGCTTCATCAGATCCTCCCCAGATCATCACCAGATCCTCATCAGATCCTCAACACACCATTGGCTCATCACCTTCTACACTTGTTGGGTAAGTTGATGAGATCATACATTTCATTTATTAGAGAGTTTCACTGACTATAGATTACATTTCTTATTTGTGTTTGAATGACTTAGAATTTATTATTATTATTATGATGAGGATGACTTGTTATCCCTGATCATAGCATTGTGTTTACTAATAGAATGTTATAGATGATGAAGAAGGGATCAGTGATGAGAATTGTGTCACTGGTGGAAAGTTTTGGCAAGTTATGACAGTGAATCTGTCACTGCTGCGCTCTCCATGTCACCACGGAGCTGATCATTATCTATAGGTGGATTGCAGTCATCTCACTGTCACCCAATGTGGTCTGATCGGTGACAGTTTAATTTTGTAGCAGTCTGCATGGACGCCAGAGCTGAGGGAGCTTTGCACAGCTTCCTCCAAACTTAGAAACTCTTTCCCTGTACAGATCAAAACTTTTTCAATCATCTGTGACTTCACCTACAGAATGTGAAGAGTTGTCATTTTTTTTTTTTTAGTTTACTGCCCAGATGATCCTAGAAAAGTAATAATATCAACAGCAAGTCATTGATATGCAAATGGCATCACTACATTTCGCTGGTAGCTCCGTCTCCTCCACAAAAGTAATACACAAGACAATGATATCGACAAATAACCCCTCCATTGTTTGACAATTCATCAGCCTGAACATTGTATTTGTGTGGGGCATTCCGCAGTAGATTGATCCGCATCACTTATTTTATACCATTTATTAGGGAATTATAATATACAGTAGTTTCCATTCACAAAGCTGACATACCAGGAGGAGGACCTGTATGTACTAAAGAGTGACAAGTTGATAAGCACCACTTCTGAATGTAAACCATTTATTAGCAAATTAGAATAATACATTAACTGATGTAACCATCTTAATTTCACCTAAACTGGCTGATCAAATTATTCTCAAATAAAACCCTTTGTAAAAGAATAAGTTAACATACCGGGACGAGGATCTGTATATACTAAAGAGTGACAAGTTGATAAGCAGCACAGAAGGCACCTCTGATTGGAAACCATTTATTAGCAAATTAGAAAATAATACGTTAACCTACCAGGACGAGGATCTGTATATACTAAAGAGTGACAAGTTCATAAGCAGCATAGAATGTATCTCTGATTGGAGACCATTAATCAGGAAATTAGATAATAGTCTCCATTCAGAAAGTAATCACACCAGGATCGGGATCTGATTGGAAACCATTTATCTGGAAATTAGAAAATAATACGCTGACATATCAGGAGGAGGACCTGTGTATACTAAAGAGTGGAAAGTTGATAAGCAGCAGAGAATGTATCTCTGATTGGAAACCATTTATCTGGAAATTAGAAAATAATAAGCTAACATACCAGGACGAGGATCTGTATATACTAAAGCGTGACAAGTTGATAAGCAGTACAGAATGTATCTCTGATTGGAAACCATTTATCATTAAATTAGATAATAGTCTCCATTCAGAAAGTAATCACACCAGGAGGGGGGATCTGTATTTACAAAAAAGTGACAGTTCTTGTCAGCTGAGACCAATGAGATGAGAAAATGACAGTCACATGGCTCAAAGAATGCTCCTTATGCTTGTGAGTTGAGCCTAATGGATCAGATTTTGAGGACAGACTTTTATTACTTAAACAAGTCACGCCAGATCAGTGTTGTAATGCTTGTGCTTAGCTAGTGTGCAAAAATGTTAATATTTTTATTATTATTATTATTATCATTATTATTAATATCATTGAGGATTTATATAGCATCAACAGTTTGCACAGCACTTTTCAGTATAAGGGGTGACAGTACAGTTACAATAGAATACAGTTACAGTACATTGTTGGAAGGACCCTGCTTTTGGAGGCTTACAATCTAATAGGGAGGAGCAAGTGATACCTGTGACGGAATGAGTTGGAACTTTCTTTTTTTTTTTTTTAATTACAGAAATCTTTTGGGTTTCTAATTGATTTCAGCCTGTTTTACATGTGTAACTTTCCCAATTCAGTAATAAATAATGTGCTTGTTTTATATTAACCTATCTTGGCCTCACGACAATTCAATCAAGGTAGTGAAAGTTTCCTCCTCATACGATAAGCCCCTCAATTCTCCCCGGCAGCGTTGGATGACGCGCGTTGTTGCCTGCGTTGGAGTGTGCTTTGTGCATATTTGGTTGTTAGGTGTCAGTATTTGTATGTTTTGCTCTCAGACATGGCTGGGAATAATGCTGGAGAGAAGGCCATTACATCATTCTGCAGCCTAGTAAGAGGGTATGATTAACAGCCTGAGATACTGAAGGGTTCAGGGGTTGAAATGCTGACAGTGCAGTCTGCCTCCCAGAAAAACACTGGCTAAACATACATCTTTGCTTTGTGCACTGCTAATTGAATGCTCTGTGAAGTTTATTTTGGTGGGAAGTTTGATTTAAAGATGGCCAAGGATTAAACTACCGAACAGGGCCCAATGAACAGAGAAATCAAGCAGCACAACATTATTTTTAGCACAAAATTTAGTTTGTCAACAAAAACGCTAAATGACACATGTCACATTCCTAAAGTTTTAGGCATTGTTAATTTAGTATTGTCAATCAGATATAAAAAAGAAAATCCGTTCTTTTCATGTGTTCAGGTGGCAGAATATAAACTCTACGTGCCATTAAGTCAGGACAGTTTTCCTGTATCTCACCTTTACCTTGTGACCCCAAGCAAAGGTTAAAAGACAAGAGGCCTTTCATTATGCTGAAAAATGATGTTGCTAAGTCCTTGATCATCTTATTACATCTCCTCCCACTGAAAAACATGAATGGAATAGAAAGCGTTAGAAGAAAAGGGGGGTACCCTAAGGTCTGGAGGGTCACCAGGATAGAAGGGAGATCAAAACCAGTGCTGAGGTTTGGGGCATTAAGGAAGGATAAGTGAAGGAGAGCTACACATCAAACTGCAAGCTTGCAGGACTCGGCCGATTGACTCAAACAGGAAAGGTGAGGCTTCTTTAGGCTAAACTTTTCTAAGTGATTGTCAAAGCTAAATTTGAACAGTCAGCTAAAGGGGCAGCTGCTGGTCACTACAATGCTCAAATGTTACACAAACATACTATACTATAATATACATACTATAATATATGCAATTAAATATAATATACTCAATGTATGCAATAATGCATGTATTATCTATAGATATGCATATGTATGCTCATAATATAAATTAACGTATATAATATCATACATATAATATCATATCATACAAACACATTGTAAACTCGTAACATCACTGGTCGTCGACGGGGAAATCGACTGACAAGTTTAAATCGAAACTGTTAGTGAATCTTTTCAAA
>BLSH010241805.1:1351586-1372394 GCA_018402905.1 Glandirana rugosa
TATATATATATATATATATATATGACACACACACACTTATATATATATATATATATATATATATATGTATATGTATATATATATATATATATATATGTATATATATATATATGTGTGTGTATGTGTCTATATATATTTTTATATATATATATATATATATATTTAATGCTATTTCATATATGCCTTTCCAAAAAATCATACATTTTCCACATTTCTACTGATCTCCTCTCTGTATTGCACAATGATAACTTTTTTGTGAGCACCGGTTAAACTTGCATATGAAATATTTTTTACATAGTACTGTGTTCTCTTCAAATGAGTTTACATAAAATTAATATTTTTATAAATTATTTAACACAAGATTGGGTCATAAATTAAATACAGGCCAGCATAAACAACTCCTTTGGTAACTTTGCATCACTTTGTATCTCTGCAGTGTTGTCCATATTGCCTCACAGCACCCAATAAAATTCAAAATTGTATTTCCTCAAATGTGATCGACATTTAAGATTGGAATTTTTTTCAGAAGGCAGCAGACAGTCCTATGAAAATGTATCTGATCAGTGAAGGCCAAACTATTTTTTTTTTGCTTTTCCTACGTTGGTAAGGTTCAGAATCTGAAAGCAAATGGCTACACAAAATATCCTTTTTTTTAGGTCTCCATAAGGATGATTTACTAAAAGTATTTTTTCTGGGGCCACAGAAGGTGTGTCCACAAACATCCAGTCGGCCGATCAGATTGAAAAAAAAGCACATTTCAGACATAGATTTAAAATGTAAAATTGCTTTAAATTAAAATTGGCTTTTGTTATTCAAACTCAGTAACTTATTTTGTATGCCAGAAAAATCTTGCTCACCTTCTAAAAATTTACACTTGTCAAGGTGAATAGTAGAACGGTGGAAATATATAGCAGCACAGATTGCAAAAACACACTTCACACTATAATACATGTTATGTTATATTTGTTCAGCTTAACAAATTTATGAATGCTCAATATCTTCAGGTAAACAGTTTTCCCACTTTTTTTGTCCTTAATTTTCAATTTAGCAAGTGTTTGCTGGCTCATTTTCAGATGGAAGTTGACAAAGTAAATTCCTAGTGGCCCTGAAATCCCAGGTTGCTGAGAAATGTTTTCAGATACAGATACTAGCTGATTCAGACCTATCCCGTAAGTGATATAGCGTTGGACGATCGTATGTCTCACACAAAGACTGTTCTACTGTATCCCAATAAATAATTCCTGTTGTTTAATGGTCAGGGATGCAATGCAGTGGTTACCTGCTATGAAATAATGAGAATACAAACAGACCAGATATGAGGGAAAGAGGATGATTTGGTGATGTAACTGATCATACCTTGTGTTATAAGGAACTGATCAGCTTTTTGGGTGATTGGGCCTTTTTTGCTCTGTTGGCAGTGTAATTTACCAATGATAACACGCATGGCTGACAACAGTGTACCTAATTATTTTAGAAAATGATGACGTGTTGCAGAATTAGAGAAAAAAAACATTTATTTATTGGCATCAGGGCTTATTTATTAAAAGTAGCGCTTATGAATAGCAACCAATTGCACTTGTTTTGTAGTTTTCATGTACCAGTTAAAGGTTATGGAAACCCAAACAATATATCATAGTTGTTCCATTTTGTTCTGTTAGATATACAGTTGAAAGTGTTATATTATATATGTTTGATAACTGCAAAAATACCTCTTAATCTTGCCAGAAATCCTGTCAACCAATAACCTCACTGCCTCTATTGACTGTTATCAGTTATTATTGTTCCCTGCTATCTTTGAGGATCACTGAGGCCCACCCCTTCATGTGATGGATAATATGAGAATGGAATGTGTCTGTAGTCCTGTTTCTGATAACCTCATACAATATGGTAAATAAACCTTGTCACCCTAGGACAAACAGTGGGTTACTGGCACAATCACTTACCTGCTCTGTGCAATGGTTTTGCACAGAGCAGCCTGATTCCTGCTCTTCTCAGGTCCCATGCCATTGCTTCTGGCTCCTCCCTCCTGCCGGGTGCCCCCACAGCAAGCAGCTCTGTGTGTCCATTCACACACGGTGCCGCAGCTCAGCCCTATCCTCTTCATCTCCTGATTGGCTCACTGGCTGTGATTGATAGCAGCAAGAGCCAATGGCTCCCGCTGCTGCCAAAAGCCAGTCAGGAGTGTGAGTCCCCAGAGAGGAAAGGTTCTCGTGGACATCAGGGGCGTTGGGAATATGACGATGTTTCATGGTTACACTCTAAATGAAGCATAGTGAGAAAGATGAAATATGCTTTTCAAGCGGACATAACTATTGCTTTAAGAAAAGAAAGCAAGTATCTTATTTTATTAACGTTTTTTCAGTGGCCTTGATTTACTACAGAAGTAAGGACTGCTCACTTAGAATAATGAATAATGTAAAGCATTGTACACAGAATGAGGCTGATCTACTGAAGGATTTGAGAAGGTTCATACAATAAACTGCGTGAATATTCACTTCAATTATTCAGTCATGTGCAGAAATAAGAAAAGTATGGACGTAAAAAAAAAAAAAAAACAACACATTTATACTCACCTAGGCGGATGCAGCATCTATCTCCTGCCGGCTCTGCAGTGAGAACTGAGCGATTAAACAGGTGATCAAGAGATCAAACTGATCTCAGTTCTCCCCCTCCGTTCTGAGCAGAGAGCCATGACTGTCAGTGCTGCTCTGCCCCTCCAGCACTCACTGGAACACTGGGCAGTGGAGGGGGCAGGAGGGCTGGCTCAGGGTTTCAGCAGATTGCTGACAGGCGGAGTCAGATGCCAGTCCAGACATCTGGGTGGATCCCGACCATATGGTCAGGATCTTTCTCAAGCCTGGCTGGCTCAGTGATATCAGCCAATAAAGGACTTTAGCTTGCTGTCGACTAAAATGGGTCACAAGAGTGCAGAACAAACTGCACTCCTGTGATCCACAGGAGAAGTACAGCCAGACAAGCTTTGGCTATACTTCTCCTTAACCCCTAGGCACGATGGTGCACAAATATGTGGCCTCTCGGCAGGTGGGCCTTGGCGTCCAGAGGCCACATATTTGCGCACCAATTTGCAGACGCAGCTGTGCTCAGAGCATGCGCCCTGTGCACTCCTGGCACAGTTACCGCTTCTTGCGATCAGGAGCTTTCCGATCATGTGACTGCTTTGACAGCCACCCATGGCAGTCAAAAGATCAGAAACTCCCGCTCTGCCTCCCGGCATCTGAAATCCCTTAAAGGGCCAGGAGGCACCAGTGCAAAGGTGTTAAGTAATCAGGGATTTTCTTTTCACATGATTGAAAACGGCCAAGGCTCATTAATGCAAAGAAGGGAAGCAAAGGCTGGCCCATGTGGTCCAATTCAATAGAAGAGCTCCTGCACCTCAAATTGATAAAAAAGGTAATGCTGGTTCTGATAGAAAGGTGTCAGAACACACAGAGCATTGTGCTTTGTTTCATATGCCGCTGTATAGTCAAAGACCTGTCAGGGGGCCCATGCTGACCCATGTCCACAGCCAAAAGTTCCTACAATGGACACGTGAGCATCATAACTGGGCCACAGAGCAATGGATGAAGGTGTCTTTAAGGTGTTGACTTGGCCTCCATATTCTCCAGATCTCAGACCTGTTGAGCATAGCTATGTTATAATCCCCTCCCCCTAAACTGCTAGCATACGCTGTGAATCACACACAGAACAAATTAAATTAGCAAATTTATAATCTGTGCAGCACTCAAATTTCACCTAATATAAAGTCCCTAATAAAGTACTACAGAAATAATGTATATAATAGTAGTGTTCTTCAAAAAGATATATGCCCCTTCTATTAATTCTGTTTTTAGTGCATCCATGCACTTCCAAGACATTCACTCAATCTGTTGGAAATGTGCTCACCCTTTAAAATAGAACTCTAGATTATGGGAGATCAGATACAACTTTTTTCATATAAATATATCCAAACCGATACTCTTGTCTCTTCTATTAGTCATACATTTATAGTTGTCATGTGTTCATCTTTGCTGTTCACTAACGATCTAGAAAACCACATAGCACTCACTGTTTCCAAAACAGTATATAAACCAGGAAAATTCCAAATACTCACACATTTATTTTGAAGGAAAACCATGATTAATTAGCATGGCCAGGTCAGTGACTTTAGTTTTACTCTTCTGCAGTTAGGCAAGGCAGCGTAGTCACCAAGCATCCAGCAGCCTGTGACTTTCATCTGTTCTCCTATAGATTGACATCATTGTATTGACAAGTAGAGTTCTGATTGGTTCAGAATGGTGACTCTTCCTTTCTCAGGGTGAGTGCTGTTGTACTAAAAAAAAAATTTACAAAAAATGTACTAATGTTTAAAGACCTACATAACTAGGTTATTTTGTATCTGCCTGGCGATCAGATTTAAAGGTATAACTCTAATTTGCTCCTGATATTTATTGTTCGTTATTAAATTTTGGTTAGGATGTGTTATTATCTTTGGACAAGTAAAGACGAATACTAAGGTGCTGTGGAAAACCTACAGCGATATTTTTCTGTGCTCAGGAGTTAGGACTTGCAGAAACATCTGGCTTCTGGTGGGTTAATCTGTGGCCTTGGTTACTTTTGCAATCTACGTAATTTAGCTGTTAGTGCTGTAATTTGTTACCGTGGTTCAGCACTGCATCCTTTGCATCGTTTGCAGTCTTTTCAACTATAAATTAGACAGCTCATTAGGTAAAGTCAGCCACATAAATCTGCCAATTTAACCTCTTCACAGTCATGCCAGGTCATATGCTGGCATTTAAAATGTTTCGGTCTCTGCACAGCATTAGGAATCGCACTAGAAATGTAATTTATCGACATGTGGTGATCTAAATTGGGCTTAGCCAACTAGCACTCATCTTGTGCAACAGGACATTTTCCCAGTAGTATATACACAGCACTATTGTACGTTCACGAAGAACCTAATCGTCATACACACTCATAGGATTGTTTTCTAACTTTACCCAGATGTACAACCTGAATCATAAGGAATGAATTGAATGAAACATCAACTTTTCTTTAGCATTTTCCACCAGTGAATGCTGATGCTGATTCACTAAAGAAGCAGAGAACGTTCACTCAGCTTGATGAATGAGGTGAAGCATAGTTCACTTCAATCATCCAATTATGTGCAAAGAAAACACTTTTATTTTTTTGGCTTGCACATAATTGGATATTCAGAGCGACTACACTATCCTCTTATTTACCAATCTAGGTGAATAAGGTAAACCATCAACAATCATTTTTATTAATGAATTAAAAAGCCATTCACAAAAGTGCAATAACAAATTCTCATTGTATTAGAAGAGGCGTCAAGCAATAATGTTAGTGGTCACAGCTCACTCTACACCACATTCGGAAACCATGGTAACTGCTGCTGTGACACTTCTGGTTCTGAAATCATTTATGGTTGCCGTGTAGCCAAGCCTCAACAGGTTTCGTCCTTCCGACTTTGTCACAGTAGTTGACCCCCTGTTGATGGTTTACTATACCATTGGAAGTTGTTTCTTCTTTCTCATTTTATGTCATTTTGTGACTTATGAGCCGGATGGAGGAGGGACCCAGTGATGATTCATCCCAGGAATAGTTGTTATTTTATACAAGCGTGTTTACCAGTCATGAAAATGGGTGGCATATCGCTTTGGTGAGTGTCTTCCTGAAAGGAGAGGGATCTCATGTGCACAAGTGGTGATCTAAGAAAATTCCTGTTTGATATTTCTTCTGCATAATTTATGGACTTTTTTCATGAACTTTACACTATATGCACTTTATTGATTATTATTGTTTTGGGTCACACCGCTGCTTTGAAGTTTGATAATTTAAAGGCACTCTTATTTCAAGTCAGAGTGATATCAATATTTTAAGGTGGCAGCAATAACAGTGTTTTTTGTAATATTATTATTATTTTTTTTGGATTTATACATTTTTTGCTCCTAAGCGCGGGGTTTGTATGTGTGTTTCTCAACCTATATCAGTTTAAGCTTCCATCTGTTTACCATAAGCAAATAAGAGTGGAAGTTGAATGTTGTTGGCTTTGCATTTTCATGTTGCCCCTAGTCATCCATATAATGGTTTCTGTAGAAAGAGGACCCACTGATTTTTTTTTAGCATCTTGTATTTATGCATTAAGCTGCTTTGAAGTTAGAGCAATAATTTGTTTACACTGTTATTTCAAGTCAGAGTAATACAGGGTTACTTTAAAGCCCCTCCTTTCCCACCAGTATATACTCACCATTTCTTTGGTCCCCCAGTGTTGGTCCAGCCACTATGTGTGACAGAAGACAACCCTGTGTAAGTCACTCCAGTAGGTGATTTCACAGGGCTGAAGGCTGTCCCTGTCCCCATGTTACAGCACAGAACCAAATTACCATAAGCTAGAACTGTTTACCGTGTGTGACCACACACTCGTTATTTTCTTTGATTGTGATTGTGAACGGTGTGGCAGGGGATTGCTATGTGTGACAGATTGTAAACACACGCTCTTCAAACTATTTCATTATTTCACAAACTGGGTCCATTACAAAAAGACTATTACTAAAAAACAGATTGAACTCACTCAAAATATGTGATTTTTCTGTGGCTGTAACCTTTAAATAAGCCGAAACAACTAAGCCGAGGGCAACTAAACTGCATCACTTATAGAAACATTAACAGCAACTAATAAAAGTTTTTTTTTTTTTTTTAGCAATAGGTCATTAAATGCATTGGTGTATAGTTAAAAGAAAATCTGCTCTCTGGTTGGTCCCTTGAGACAAAGCCCACACATTCCTGACCAGGAGCTCCAGTATATTCATTAGTCAATTACATTATTGCATATTTTATGTTACAAAGTTTGATGGAATATCTTTCCCGTGACCTTACTAAATTGTTTTTATAGTCATCCAACATAAATTGATCTGATCAACGTCTTTGTGTGACCAGCCAGCCATACATAAAACATTAATGTTAATATGATTTTATTATACATTCACGGGATTAAGATAACGATCTGGTTATTTTATTACTATGGGAAATAAATATTTCAGAGCTGTGCAAAAAGGGAGGAAGTGAACTGAACAACTTAATCCGTATCAAGTTAGTTGAGTGATTTTTAGCAGTTGCATAAAAAGAGAAAGAGCTATTTCCCTGTCTTTGCTGTAAGTTATAGTTTGTTACAGTTTTGAAGCAGACGTTCAACTGAATTGAATATCTGTAATAAGCTGCACATTTTGTTAATACATTGTTTCACTGAAAAGTTAAAGAGTCAGATGTTGGCCTACAATACCTCTGAAGGATTTCCTGTAGCACAAAGGTTTATGTTTGTGATCAGAAAAAAACTAAACATTGCAGGCTTTGTGATTTCAGCCAAAAGTGGACATAGTGGGGGAGATTTACTAAAACGGGTGCACACTGAATCTGGTGCTACTGTGCATAGTAACCAATCAGCTTCTAGGTTTTATTAGCAAAGCTTAATTGAACAAGCTGAAGTTAGAGGCTGATTGGTTATTATGCACAGCTGCACCAGATTCTGTGTGCACCAGTTTTAGGAAATCTCCCGCAGTGAAATTCAGCAGAGGTTTTCAGTGCAAGTACAGGGTAGTGGAGGTGCTGTAGATTAAGTAGAGGTAACTTTGGAGCGTACATTGAAAACAGAGGAGAACTGAGTGGACATAATCTATTGAACATTTACTGATTTGGTTTATATGGATAGTGGCTATCCTTTAAACAATTTTTGAGAGTTTATTATAAATCTTCTTCATCTTCTACTATCTGCTCAGCCTCTGTTACTGCACAGGAACTGTAAAGAACAAGAGGGCCCTTCAGCAGAATACAGGTGAATTTTACCATGAGATTTTGGCCTTATTTTTGCTGTTCATGTTGATTGTTCCCCCAGATGATTCACAATAATTGTCAGAACAATTATTAGTCTTATGATGGCAATATGATGTCCGTAGAAACAGTAAGGTTGTGACCAATGATCACAATGAGTACATATCTAATGCAAGAGAACTAGTGTGTTAGAACATGGCTTGAAATGAATGCAAGATGACAAGCTCTAGTACCCAGTATGAGCCTGCAGTAGTGTAGATCAAGTGTAAATCCCCAGTGAAACAGATAATGACAGGTAGAACCCTAATTGAAGGATTTGCATCTGCAAGGGTTTGCAATGATGGACAATGCAAGGGGTCAAGCCTTTTCATCATTCCGTGTCTACCATGATGTCAGACTACTTGAAGCTGAACCTCAGGTAAACAGTTAAAAGCAAGGTTTAAATATATAAATTGGAGCTTTTTTACTTGCCAAAGGACTTGTATTTCTGTCCAGCTAGTGCTGAGATTTACACAGCACTGCCACATGGGATAGCAAAGGTTAGTGGCCTGATATTTCTCTACTGCACCTAGAGCGATAAAAAAGCGATTACAGTTAATGACGTCTTTATTGAAAGCTGTGCCTTTACTCTAGTCCCAGTAATAAGCTGAATTAAAAAACAGTTTATAGTTTTGTGGATTAACACTTTAGGTACTTATACTCTTCTCAGTGCCCTAGACAGGCAGTTACATTCAAATGCAGACATATACAAGTGTTTACTAGGGATGAACAGAGTGGTTTTCAGCAAAACTGATGTAGCCACAAAATTACTGATTTCACTATCACTGAAATTTGGTTGACGGGATCATATTTATTCTTCCCAATGTCATAATTTGCTTTAGGGTCCTTTCAAACATGGCATGTCCATTTTGACAGACTCCGCTAGCTCAGCAGGGATCAATCCGTTGATCCCCGCTGAGCCGGCGGATGACAGATCACTGTGCAGAGATGGACCTGTCAGAGCCCCACTGTCCTCTGTGGGAGATCGGATGAAAACCGATCTGCCTGTCCATTTTCATCTGATTCCATCCAATTCGATCCGCCAGGCAGATGGAAAATAGGGGTTCCATCTGTCTGGATTTAGTAGAGCAGATTGGATAGTGGCAGTCGGCGGATGTCAGCAGACATGTCACTGCTGGCATCCGTTGCTCCATAGAGGTGAATGGAGCGTCCAATCAGGACCAATGAGGTTCACAAAGGAGACATTTTATGGCACACAAACAAGTCCAGGATAGTTGAAAGCAGCTTCTATGACACCCAGCAGCCATTTAAAGCACATTGCTTGCCTAAATACAGCAAACACTGCCTTCTTTTCACCGTCCTCATTGTATTTAACAATTTTAGCTGTAATGGAAAAATTTAGCCAAACTCTCCCAATTTTGAAAATGAAAACCCCTCATTTTATCCACCCCTAGTGCCAGCAAGTTAGTTCATCTTGATCCTAGATAACACCAATAGCCCTGAAAAGGCCTTGATTCAAATTTACACTTCACTTAGAATGTGGGTGTTCAGCTCTCCATGTTTATACCCTAATTGCTGTCCACTGGTACATCACTGTCCACCACTACATCACTGACAAATAAAAAGGCAAGGGGGGGAGCCAAGCACTATCTTTCCTTCATTATTAAGCTCCTTATGTTGCTGGGTTCTTAAGTTGCTCTAGGATAAAATCTAACCTGCTTTCAGGCACTTGGAGGTGTTTTTGGATGAAAGTGTCCATGAGTGATAAAAGATGTATGTGATTTATTTATTGATTTGTTGTGACTTGTGTCCTGAACTGTTGCATACTTTGCACGTGTTTAATAGTTTTAAATAATTTGGAGAATCCACAAGAAAACGAAAAAAAAAAAAACTGTCACCACCTCTGATGGACTCTTCAGAAGAATATTTGGAGATGGGATTTCAGAAAGGAAAAAGGAGACGAGCAGCTCACAGATATACTCTGACAGAAAATCACAATTTTCTGACTCTCTGAAGCAAAAAAGAAACAAGAAGTTTCACTTCTTTTTTGTAATTAAAAAAGCACTTGCACTATTGTTTTTGGACTTCAGGAATGGTTTTTAATGGGATTATTAGTTTGATGAAAATGCTCCTTTAACTATATGCTTACTGCAAATTGGCTGAGCTTTTTTTTACTGTAAATTTTGTAGTTGGGTAAAGGATCAATATATCATTTATGTTTGTTTTCCTGCTTTGTTAGTTGTTAGTAAATCTTGACTTGCTGTATGTATAGGTGAGCTGAACCATTTAGAGAATATATTATCAGATATTTAGTCTTTCTGTACATGGCCCAAATGATAAACCATTTACATTAGTTCCTGCCCCCAGGGACTACACACTAGTGTCCCTACCATTGTCTCATGCACATACACAGTGTAGGCCTAATTTGGGAGGAATCCAATTAACGTACAAGTGTATATACATTTTTTTTTTCTGATTATCAGAGGCAGTGGAAACACTTGGAGTAAAATTACATGGACAAAGAAAGAATATACAAAGTTTATTTAGACAGAGCCCTAATAGGATTTAAGTGTAGGATCCCAGCACTGCAATCAAGCATACTAACCACTCAAATAGTGTGCTGTATATAAATCTACAAAAAGACTTTAAAAATATTTTTTTTTCAAATGTTTTCTGCACATCTAATGCAGACTGATTTGAAAAGCATTTTTTAACAAATTCAGATTTGCAGAATCATTTCACTTTTCTTCACTCATTTTGCCCCCAAGTCTCCCATGGCCTATGCCAGCAAGGTTTTCTTTCTTCTGCTGCCATGCCTACTGCTGTAAAGACCCAGTAAAATTAGGGCCAAGTTTCAGCTCTCAAAACACATCTTCTGAACCACATCCTAAAATGATGCTTCCCTAGTGACAATTAAAAGAAACCATGTCTGGAAAAGAGGAAGGGCATATGCTTGATGTCTTTTTTGACTACAGATGATTTAAAGTGGGACCTGTTCTGGGGTGCAGTATAATTTTGGGAACAGTTATCAAATGTGTCTAAATTCCTAATGTTTTTGCTTTCTTTGGAAGGAGATCATGAAAAAGAAATATAGGCTCAGCTAAATGCTTCTCTGTTTTATTCGGCTCTCTGTTTTATTTGTAAAATATTTATCATATTTAATATTTAAACCAATCACATTTTACTTTTATAAGATGACTGGTCAGTACAAAATAATGTTGTTTGCTTTTTCCTGTGGGTTTTATAATCTATACAATTGTTCTTTGCCTTCATAAATAAACCTATATGAGAATGCATTGAATAGGATGAAAAAAATTGTTGTTAAATAAACTGTCTAGTCTACGATAGCCTTAAGATGCACTAAACTCAGATACCTTACATGTCCAGTAGTTAATAATATATAAAGTAACTGGTTTTACATAGCAGCGACTTTATTTCATAAGGTGCAGAAAGTCAAGCCCTAGTGTAATGACCTGGTGCCATACCTGTGTTCAGGGGCCCACAATCTGAGGGTGCTTGGATCTACTGATTGATAATCATTACACAATTTGTTTTTAACCAGTTAAATTTAATAGGCTTTAGGTCTTCTTTAAAGGGTTACCGCTTTAAAAAATATATATATTTATTTTAAAAAATATCAAGGGGCATCAAGCAAAGCTGCAAATATAACCTCCTACCTGTCACTTTTTCTTCTTCTGTTAGACTTATCTTCTTAGGGCCAGGCGCCAGTTAATCCAAAATCTGCATTCTAACTGCAGATAAGGACTGAAAACTAGGTAGGTAATATTTACAAACTTGCTTGGCTTCCTTCAATTTATTAAGAACTATAGTTATCCTTTAGATTAGTATAAAAAGAATGGATCCTTAAGATGATCAGGATATGATAGCAGTGTTATTTGTGAATATTACTGGATATGCAGGTAGCAGCATGTTTACTTTGCATCAGTTGATTTTCAAATAGGAGCCCAAATAACATACATTTAGTTGTTTCCTTTGTATAGGTGTTTATATATATATATATATATTTGAGCATTGACTGTAATGTCCCATGTCAGAACCTAAATATGCCCCCACCTTTCTGTGACAAATCTTGCTTCATTTAGGCCCCTTTCACACTGGAGCGTTATTACAGCGGTAAAGCGCTAAAATTACCGCTGTAATAACGCTCTAAATATTATTTTCATGCATCTCTATGGATGCTTTCAGACTGAGGCGTTGCGCTAGCGCAGCGCTGAAGAAAATCATGCAAGCATGATTTTTCAGGAATGTGGGGAGCGGTGTATTCACCGCTCCTCCACCGCTCCTGCCATTAAATTCAATGGGCAGCGCTCCCGTAGCGGCTGTACACCGCTCCGGGAGCGCCGAGCGCCGGCACTTTTAACCCCTGTTTAACCCATTGTGGGGGGGTTAAAAGTGCCCCGCACCCGCCTGCATAGCGGCGCCGTAGCGCCTCTATAACAGCGCTAAATCCCCGCTGAGACTAGCGGGGATTTACCGCTACCGCCCGCCAGCCCCAGTGTGAAAGGGGCCTTAGGAATATTTGATGGCCATTGTTTGGCAATCAGGAACATTCCCCAGTAACAATTATTGAGTATGTAGTATCATTACATTTAGGCTTAATTAATATTGACTCATCTGTTTAAGAAGCTAACAAAGTCAGGATTTTTTGCAAATACTTTTACAAAGTAGACCAAACATTTGAGGGTTTAAAATGATTTCAATTTTGAATTGAAATACTGCCACCGGGAGGCCCGAGTGACCAGTTGCTACTTCCACCGGCTGGCCAGAGATGCAAGCAGAGCTGGATTCGGCTCTCAGATCTAGTAACCCGGAAGCATTGTCATGACATCACTTCCGGATTACTGGAGCCTTAAAGGCGCCAGATTTAAAAAAATGTCAGTATTTAAAATGCCTTTTACTGTCACAAGGAATGTTTACATTCCTTGTGAGAGCAATAAAAGTGATGAAAAAAAATATTTTTAAAGGGACAGTGTAAAAATAAAAAAAAAATAAGAAAAAAAAATCATTTAAAGCTCCCCATCCCTCCGTGCTTGCGCGCAGAAGTGAATGCATACATAAGTCACACACGCATATGTAAACAGCGTTCAAACTACACATGTGAGGTATTGCTGTGATCATTAGAGCAAGAGCAATAATTCTAGCACAAGACCTCCTCTGTAACTTTAAACTGGTAACGTCTATGGATTTTTAAGTAAGGTAGTTTGTTGCCATTCCACGAGTGTGTGCAATTTTAAAGCATGACATGTTAGTTATCTATTTACTCAGCATAACATCATCTTTCACATTATACAATAAATTGGGCTAACTTTACTGTTTTGTTTTCTTCTGATTCATAAAAGTGTATTAAAAAAAAATTGCGTTAGAAAGGACGCTGCGCTAAAAAAAAAAAGTGTGACATAAAATATTGCAATGACCGGCATTTTATTCTCTAGGGTCTCTGATAAAAAATATATAATGTTTGGGGGTTCAAGTCATTTTCTAGCAAAAAAATACTGATTTTAACTTAACAAGTGTCAGAAAAAGTCTTAGGTGTGAAGGAGTTAAAGAAGTATAAAAGAGCCACAAAATGGAGCAAACCACACATTTCACTAAACAGATACAATGGAAATTCATTTTTAGCAAATTAATGTACACTATAATGTATAGTTTATGTGAATTGTATTCCAAGTAATTCCCAGTGCAGTTCACATGGTTCTGTGACTTGTAAGGTCTTTGAAAATAAACTTGGAATGAAAAATCCCTTTGACATCTACTAGGTTGAAGAGGAAGGACATACATTTGATCACCAGATGGGCCTTTCCCTTCGCTATCACCAGCACTAATGTATAGGCCCACATCATCTTATTGCCGGTGCTTTATTATCGTATTCCGTGACTATCAATGGCTGAAAGGATTCACTCACCAGTCAGGGGGTCTGTGGATTACTGTACGAATTAACATTCTGAAGACTATGGGCTAGTAAAAATGGTTTAAGTGAAACCTTCTGAAACAAAAGAAAAGCTTTTACTTGATTAAAACTATACAAAAAAAGTGTTAGGCTCCATAAATAATGAAAATTCACCACTCCCAAAGCCGTAGAAGCCACTAAGTAAATGCACAATTTTACGTCTACAGCATAAAAATACTAAATCACTCAGAGGTGAATGCATTATTGTATTCTCTATAACAAACATGGGTTGTCAGACTTAATAGACTAATTAGCACTTAGATCCCCTGACAAACTGCTGTTGATAGCCAGTATAAAATAATTCACTGCAGGGGGCTGACCGGTTTCACATTTTATACATATGTTCTCTACTTATTACTGTTAAAGGAAAACTTCATTTGAATTGCATTTCCATAAAATCTCACCATTCCCTTAGCTAGTACAGTAATGCTGACATTTTCTTCATAGCCTTTTAAATTTGCAATGAGCAATTCTCCAGGTGCTTTGGCCTGTGCTTAGAGGTGGCAATGGGGATGCTTATTCGCAGGAATGAGCAATGTTTTTTGTGTGATATACTTTCCAAATAATATGAAAGGATTTTGTCAGGTGGTGCAGCAGTGTCTTCTGAAAACCTAATTCACACCAGTATACTTATCACACCATTTACCCAATCCAAGCACTTTCAAGACCTCAAATTGATCACAAAAATATTAATAAACAGTGCTAGCAAAATTGTATAATACAATAATGTAAATCAATTAATATAAAGTGCTCCAGTCCTCAAAAATATTAAAAAGTCTCTGTAAAGTGCTCAAGTGCTCCAATCAATAACTTGAAAGTGCTGGGGTGCTTCAGGTAAACATGCTGTACCGGGTGTCACACTCCCCGCTCGTATCCCTACTCACCGGAAACAATGGACCCTCAGCTTTGCAGTCTAGGTGATAAATGCGCTTAAATCTGGTGTTGGTGCAATCTGAGCTCTACCATTTCTCGATAGGATCTTCCAAATATATAGGTTTCAGGGTAATGAGAATCTCCACCAGGCTCGGTATAAACATAAAAGGCTCATAGTGCAATACTGCGTAAAAACAATGTTTATTGTGCCATAAAATTGCCTACTTACAAGATAGCTGATAAGGGCAGACATAAAACACAGCCAATAGCTCTTCCGGGTTCGCAGTGGCTCGGAGTGCATTCCACGGAGGGCAGAAATTAAGTCAATGGTACGAGTAACCGGAAATACGTCAATGCGTTTCACCCCTCCTCCAGGGCGTCATCAAAGACATCCTGACTTTCAAGACCTTCAAGACCTGTCACCCAGAACCTGATTTACTGAAGGATGAGTACACCTTTAGATCAGATGCAATCAAGCTAATCATATACTCATAGAACGTACTGT
Source organism: Glandirana rugosa (assembly GCA_018402905.1). NCBI lineage: Eukaryota > Metazoa > Chordata > Amphibia > Anura > Ranidae > Glandirana > Glandirana rugosa. The sequence goes on from BLSH010241805.1 coordinate 1,366,775, forward strand.
GTGCCCTCCATGTGCACAAACATACAAGTAGGGAAGCCAAGACATTTCTAATACATTTCGCATATGTTTTTGGAACTAGATAACAATTGTCATTTTTAAATGTTCATAATATACTTAGACAGTAAAATGAAACTTATATTTATTTACACTCCTGTTACACTAAACTGTGTGTATGTGCTTATTTTAAATATGGTATTCAAGGAGGTGGAAATGGTCAAATTGAAAGAGCTATGGGTAATATTTTAGATGCTAAAAGGGGGAACAATTCATATAAGGTTATGACTTTAAAGCAGATTGTGCAGGTTTAGTTACTGTGGTGATTTACTAATGGCAGTTTTCTCCAAATTCCAAACACTTTCAATTGGCTTTACAAAAATAATTTGATCAAGGCAACTTATCAACATCCCTCATATATATACAGGGGTTGATTTACTAAACGTGGAGAGTGTAAAATCTGGTGCAGCACTGCATAGAAACCAAACAGGTCCAGGTTTTTTTTTGTAAAGCTTAAAGCCCCATACACACTATGAGAAAATTGGACGCGCGATCACACAGTTTTCCTTGTATCACAGCAAGTCAGAAGCGAGGATAGAAATGATGTACGAAAATTCTCGTACGACAATGGCTTTTTTTTTGTTATTTGTTGTTTCTGATCATGTTCAGTCTTTCATTCCTGCTATCTCTCATACGAAAATCATACACATTAAACGAAAATCGTTCATTCTGTTCCCATATGAGAAACATTTTGGCGTTTGTTACTTCGGATATTTTCATTCAGAATGTCAGAATCGACTGTCGAAAGTTGTGTACACATTATCAGAAAATCATACCATTGTTACTTGGACGAAAATGTTTGCCCAATTTTTTATAATGTGTACGGGCCATAACTGAACAAGCTGAAGTTAAGAGCTGATTGGCTACCATGCACAGCTGCACCAGAATTGGCACTCTCCAGTTTTGGTAAATCAACCCCACAGTATACTGTATATAAAAATGTTGATGGATTGTCCTGACTCTTTTTTTCAAGATCAAAAAGCATCAGAAAGTGGTTTAAATTAGGCAAAAAATTAACCTTTGAATCAAGGTACGTTTTAATCTTGCCATGTTAAGGCCTCATATACACGGGCGTTTTTGACGCAGGCGTTTGTAGGCGTTTTTTGCAGCTCTCCATGTTATTCAATGGCCTGCCCGCCAGCGTTTGTGAGCAGTAGAGGGCGTCGGAGTTAGGGAGCTGTTTCTAGAACGCAGGACCAGTGCGTTCTGAGGCTGTAGCGTTTTGGCATTTTTTGACGCCAATCGGCAAAACGCTCACTAACGCCGCACCGGCGTTAACCGGCGTTTTTTGAAGCCGGCGTTTTTAGGTTGAAAAATAGTAGAGGACTGATTTTTTTTAAAAAAACGCCTATTGGCGCCGACGCTCACTAACGCCGATGCAAAACGCCGCAAAAAACGCAGATTTTTTTCAAAACGTCGGACCCAACGTTTTGCTTATTTTTCTTCAGACACCCATGTGTATGAGGCCTAATAGTATTGTATCTATGTACAATCAAAAAACGTATGGACCTCTTCCAAACAGTTTGCTCAAGCTCCCATTAACAAATTGCAAAATGTGTAGTTATTTTTCTGTGGGGCATATTTATAAAGCAGTGAATGCAACAGTCACCAAACGCTCCCAATCATTCCTTGTAATGTAAAACACATTTAACAAGAAGATTAAAGTGGTTGGAAACCCTCAAGGTTTTTCACATGAATGTATTCTATGCATTAAGGTAAGGTAACCTTTTCACTTGCAGCAGCCCTCTCGAGCCCCCCTTTACTTACCTGAGCCCCCCTTTACTTACCTGAGCCCGAAATGATCCTGCGGCGGGGACGAGCCTCGGAGCTCACTCGAGCTGCTCTGGTTCTCGTTGGCTGGATTGATAGCTAGGGAGCCATTGGCTCCCGCGGCTGTCAATCAAGTCCAGTGACCCGGAAGCCGGGGGGCAGGGCCGCGTCCCGCTGTTTGTGTGAATACACACAACAGCAGGACTCGGGAGCGTGCCTGCATGGGTGACCTCAAGAAAGCCTGGTGGTCACTCAAGAAGAGGAGGAGCCCGGAGCACTGCTGGAGGGCCCCAGAAGACGGGGTTAAGGGCCACTGCAAAACAGCTGCACAGAGTAGGGGAGTATGACATGTTTGTTATTTAAAAAAAAAAAAATTGACCTTTACAATCACTTTAACCTGCAGTAAATGCCCCATATAATTGTGGAGTATTGTTAAATGGAAGATTTATTAAAAATGTTATCACCATTGTAATATGAAATGACATTTAAAAAAGCAAAAACATGAGCGGCAAATCCAAAGGACAATCCTTCCAAGTATGATATAAAATATATAAATATATATATATATATATAAGTGATATAAATTCTGACACGCCTCAATTGTTATGTGGGGGACAAACGGGTGTTACTTGTCAATGTTTAATTTTAGTGTTATTTAATGGGATCTGCATGAATTAAATTTTGCTTTTTCAGTTGAATTAAATAAAAAGCAGTCCACACTCTAAAGTCAGCCTAGCCTAAAAAATAATGATTCTACTAACTGTGGAGAAAAGTGAATGTGTTTTTGTGTGGCCTTTTGTTGTTTGAAATGTTAAAAGAGTAGAGAGCGTTCACTTACCAAAGTGGATGTTCACGTAGCTTAGTAAAAAATTGAAACTGTGTTAATATTATCCAATCATGTGCCAGGCAAAATCCATTTTTTTTTATTCACCTGCTCATGATTGGGAGATTTTTTACAATTTATCTAGACATTCACTTGGATAATAGAACATTTTCTGCTTATTTAATAATTCGACCCCTCAGTGTTTGTTATCCAGTAATTGCAGAAAACCTGGCAATGTTACAGTTACAGTATGCATGCTTACAAATACTATTCTGAATACTGGATTTTCCCTAATGAATTATCATACTTTAATAGGATGGATAATCAGCTGATTGGTCAGACAGGGAGTAACTCTAACTTACAGTTTACTAAAAAGTTGCAAAGTTAGAAGCAATAATGCAAGACAGGTCCAAGATGGCAAAAGAGCATGAATACACTGCAGAATAACGAAATCTGCACAAACATGGACTCATCATAGCAATGTCTCTGTGACTCAATCAGAGTGAAATGTGGCTGCAGAGCATAGTCTCTATAATACTATAACAATAGAGAATTATCCTAAGAATCACTACTTCAGAAAAACAATACAGGACAAAGATATTTGTGTTCCTCATCCTCATAGGCAGCGTACCTCACACTGAAGCACAGGGTAGCTCTGGTAGCACAGACAAACATCTGGAGGGATCCAAGGTCCAAATGCGAAGTACCAACCTCAGCAGTGGCGGCCGCTCATACGGGTGCAGTGTCACCGCCCCTCTAATCCATGCGTCCGGACCCTAATCTACATGCAGGGCGCCGGATGCATGGATTTCAATGTTTTTTTTGTGACGCACATGATTAGAGCCTGAGGCTCTAATTGGCTTCAAAAAGGGTGGGCTCCTGCGCAGAGACCCTATTGGTTGGGAGTCCTAAGACCCGATTGGCTGCGAGTTCTAAGTCCTGATTGGCCAAGAGGAGAAGCAACTGCTGGGGCTCGGAGGAGACGCAGGGGGAAGCTGCAACCTTGATGGGGTAAGTGCAAGGTGGGCGACGGACGAGAGAAGCAGTGTTCATTTGAGCGATGGGGGGGTGGGGTGGTTGGCTGGGTAGGGGCCCCAGGCCACCCCCCAAGAAAATTGAGCACCAGCCACCACTAAACCAATCTAACTGCAATACTCTAGTAGCAGTTGAGAAGGGCCTTCTAACAGTAGATGGAAAAAGTTTGTGCTGTTAGCCTCTGGCCCGGCTGCCCACATGCCTGTTTTGACAATGGAAGGCCTCTCACCTGGCTGCAGATTACTTGTCCATCTACCTCTGCCTCATCAGGTTTGCCCTCTCTGAGCAGCCGGGAAGGGGGTGGGGCTGATCAACTTTTCTTCCCTGGGCAGGTCAGGAACCCGGAGAGTTAAAGGGGCCTATGCCTGCATCTGAGCATGTTGAGTAAATGGGTACAAAGACAGACAAGGGATAATACAGAGGAAAACGCAGTTATTTTGCCTAGAGACCAGCCAAGTTTCAAGTCTCTGGAAACCGAAACGGAAAATCTTATTGGTCACTATGAGCAACAATTGCACACTTGTTCTCATTTTATTTTCTTCAGTATTCTATCCTCAAAGGTATGATTATATCTAAATGAACAGTCAAAAGTCCTTGTCTGACAATATCGTTAAACATAAACTGTTCTAACAGTAGAAGGTGGTCATCTAGTGTGAATATCTAGCGCAAACAGAATGTCGCACACATAAATTGTCTGTTGAAATAACTATGATTGCATGCCTCTCCTCTTTCACAATGCCAACAGAACTGCAATTGCGCAATCTGTGGTAAAAGTGAAATAAATATGTTGCTCTTTAATTAGGTTTCTTTGCTTAATACTGTATGTATTATAATAATGAATATGGTATTATTTAAAATAATGATATATTATTTGCATGAAATACTTTTTTTCCCTGCATGAGCAATCTCCAGGCATACCGTTACAATTATTAAGTGTCCTGGGAATTAATCATGAGTCGGCTCTTGTATTTCCCCTAGTGAATGGAAAGACTGAATGCACATCTGGTAACACTTATTAGCTAATGAATACTAATAGGTTAATGATTAATTACTCTCAAGCAAACAACAGAGTGCACACGCGTAGCATAATCATTTATTTAAACATATTTAATTTCTGTCTTTTCAAGAATCATTTTTTTTAACTGAATACAATTTTACTTTTAAACATTTTGGCACTTTTAATACCATTATACTGTATGTGCTAAATGGTCATATCCATGCATTGATTTTAACAGTAAAAAATGTAACCCACTTTCAGAAATGTATCTGTTTAGACTGAAACAGACATTTACATTTTTTAGAAAAAAATTTGAAAATATTTTGTCAATATTAAAGTGCTTACAGAACTGTCCAAGTCACAAAATCATATACAATCAATCTGCAGTCCACTTGTGTTCTCCTCGGAGCTGAGAGGAAGGGTAAAAAAAAAAAAAAATTTCAATTGCTGTTCTTGTATGAAAAGGAAATGTTGTTGACAGCCCATTAACCCCCCCATCCTTACAAAAAAAAAAAAGCCTACAGAAAAAAAACCCCAAAAAAACTAAACAATATGTACCTTGGACAGTGGCTTCTATCTACTTCCTGGCCATCACTGTGACATACTGCTTCTTCTCAAGGAAGCGATCCAAATGCATGCCTATGCTGTGTTGGAATGCATTCCCATGGAATTTGAGCACCTAGCTTTCCCAGGAGTCACAGCAACATCACGGGCACCTCCAGGAAGTGGTTGAAGGCTGAGATCCAAGTGATTATTTTTTACATTTTTCTAAAAAGGATTTATATTTTGCAAATGTTTTAAAATGTTTGTATTTGAGGGGTAAAGGGTTCTCAACAAAGCAACCTTTCCTTTTCATGGAAGGCCCACTTTAAGCTCCTAGTCTTCTAACAGCATCATTGTTCATTTTATTTCTCATCACAGTCATTCTTTGGATTCAAACA
>BLSH010241805.1:1377556-1403483 GCA_018402905.1 Glandirana rugosa
GTAGGTACGAGGGGGTAGGTACGAGTGGGTAGGTAGGTACGAGGGGGTAGGTAGGTAGGTACGAGTGGGTCGGTAGGTAGGCACGAGTGGGTGGGTCGGCACGAGTGGTTAGGTAGGTAGGTACGAGTGGGTGGCACGGCTGGGTGGGTGAGCACGGATGGATGGCTGGGTGAGCATGGATGGATGGATGGGGGAGCATGGATGGATGGGTGAGCATGGATGGGGGAGCATGGATGGATGGATGGATGGTTGAGCACGGCTGGGTAGGTGAGCATGGATGGATGGATGGGTGAGCACAGCTGGGTGGGTGAGCATGGATGAGCATGCATGGCTGGATGGGTGAGCATGGATGGATGGATGGGTGAGCATGGATTGGGTGAGGATGGGTGGGGGGTGGATGGATGGGTGAAGATGGCTGGGTGGGTGGTGGATGGCTGAGTGATGATCGCTGGGTGGGTGGTAAATGGATGGTGGGGTTGCTAACTGTCACTAGGCAGCGCTGTGGGCATTACACATCGCCCACAGCGCTGCAGCACCTCCTCTCTCCCCCCTCTCTCCTCTCGCAATGCACCGATCGATGCGGAGAGGAGAGAGAAAAGCCGGCGGAAGCGCCGACTTGTTTACATGTGATCACGCCGTCATTTGACGGCGCGATCACGTGGTAAAAGGCCGCTCACAGCGGCCATTCACCGCGATCAGTGATCAGTCGGGTCCCCCAGGGGGTGCGCGGGAAGCGCAATTCTGGGAGGTCGTCAATAGACGTCCTCCCAGAATTAAGCAACCGCCCTGTAGACGTCTTTTGTCTATAGGGCTGTTGTTAACTGGTTAATTATCGTCCAACAGAAGTTGTATGAGAAGACTAGAAAACTTTTGTCTGCCAACAAGGCGTCGTCCGATTTTAGGCTCGTGTGTACAGAAGTTGGCCAAACAAAAGTTGGAAGTGCAAACACGCATGTTCGGAATCCAGAAAGTGTTTGGCTGTGTAAAACCTGCGTCCATAATTCACAAATCACATTCACATGAACTTCCTCTTTATACGCTCGTAACACGTCACTACATTTGAATTTGTCAGACGATAACTTGACTCACGTCAGTACACTAGACAAAATCACGGACAGACAATTTTGAGAAAAGTTGGATGTGCGGTCGTACAACTATCGGATCGTGTGTACGAGGCTTTAGTCTGAGATGACTGTGAATGTGACATCTACCAAACCACTCATACTGTGCGTAAATTAAATTTATATCATTTTTTTGCACAAATAGCGTTTTCTTTTGGTGGTATTTATTTTTTGCTATATAAATGAAAAAAAGACTGAAAATTATGAAAAAATGTTTTTTTTTTGTTTACATTACAAAATTTTCTTTATAAATTTAGGCCAAAATGTATTCTACATTTCTTTGGTAAAAATAACCCAAATCAGTGTTTATTATTTAGTCTGTGTGAAAGCTATAAAGTCTACAAACTATGGTATACATATTTGAAAATTGATAAATCCTGATGTACTGACGCCATATCTCATTTCTTGAGGCCCTAAAATGCCAGGACGGTACAAATACCCCCCAAATGAACCCTTTTTAGGAAGTAGACAGTCCAAGGTATTTAGTATGTGTATTTAATAAAGCCGGTTGAATTTTAAAAAGATAAAGCGCTATGTACAGTGTTCTTTTTTATGGTGACCTGGATCAGCGGAGGAGCATTTTTGGACTGCATGAGTAGACTTGCTTTATATATGTATTGATTTTGTTTTTTTTCCACAATTTTTGTCACTTTTACACAGTGATCAATATTGCATTGTGTGCAGGCATATGCACAATATTGAGAGTATTGTGATATAAATGTGTATACACCAGTGGATACTCCTAAAGGGAAACACTTATTTGTTTTTAACATTGTTTATTTAGACACATATTGGTAAGAGCGTGGAGCATGGCACCATCAGTTGATTGATAGTTTTCACCAGTGAATATTATTTAGCAGCTCGCAAGTATCTATAATACAGTTTAGTACGTCTTTTAACCCCATTACTGTTAGTGCTAATAAAAAAAGGAATATATGTTAAAACTTCTTAAAGGTGTATGTTTGTCTTAAATTTAAAATGTTGTGTTGTATTCAACTGGGATTGAATAGATTTATTTAAATGCAACTATATATATATATGTTCTTTATCTGTTTCCTAGTTGCACCTTCTCATAGTATATATTTCAGCCGCCTTTCCAACATGTTCAGTTCCATTATGGCCAGGTTTTTGATTCCTGCATTCAATTTATCACAAATGAATCACCCTTCAACAGATACACATACACTTTTTACTAAATAAGAACTTGAAGAAAAAATGCCTTCAGAGAAATGTAGATCCAGCCATTATTGACCTTGCTGAAAATGCTAGTTTCCTGATTGCTATGTTTTTTGTCTTCAATATGTTGGATCATTGGCATCGGGCAGTGTGTAAGTGAGGGCATCTCTTTGACTTGTCTGATCTGCATACTGGGTATAAGTCAGTGACTTGGTTATATTTGACATTAGTTTGTCAGAACAACAAGGCAGTTACACATTTTAGCAATACCCAGAATTGTTTTATGGTAAGTTTACTTTAAGTTAATCCACCAGAGACTGATTCTTACCTTAGGTTTGTAGGGCCATGCCATAAACTTATTTAAAAGTGTGAAACTGGCTGACCTGTGGTATGCCCAATTGCAACTTAACTATTTCTGGAGATTGTCTCAATGCTGGGTCTCATCTTTAGGTGCAGGTAGTCTCAACTGGTTGTCAGATATGTGGACCAGCCTTACTGCTACAAGTTCCATTGAAATCAGTGGGTTCAGAGACCTCTCAAGCCTAAGGTGGCTCTGACACCTAAGCCTAAACTTCCAATTTGTTGAACACCGCTAGAAGGTCTTGGGTGTCTATGAGTATTAGATATAAATTCATAACTATTGGTTCACACTATTGATCTGGTATGTTACTTTCGCGCTCACTATGATTACTTAAAAGAAAACAGACTGAAATAAAAAAACTAAGGCGATGTGACAGCTGCTGTGGCAGATATAGTTATCCGTACTATATTGGCAGAATGATTTAAGGGGGGGGGTTTGCTTAGCGCTCGTCACGGATCAAAAACTTTAGCATAACATGGTGTGTACAAACCATAAATCAAAAATTTGTATCAATATAAGTGACCAACAGTGCATATATAGCAGATTTGACTGTGAAAACAATATTTGAACCATATGTGTCTCAAGGCTGGACACTGATAAAAAAAAAAAAAAACTCCCTGACATCAATTAAGTGCACAAAACTGATTGAATAAATAATAACTCAGCTTAACAGTACTAATGTGTCTCAAGGCTGGACACCATAATAATAAAATTAAAAGTCCAATAACTTAATGTGCAAAAACGTGCATTAACAGAAAGTGCATAAGTGCCGTCCTGATTTTCTGCTTTTAAAAGTTTTTTTCTGGACAGATCTTCTTAGCTCAAGTGTCCTTCCACCAGTATCAAGTGATAGTTTCAAAGTGATGAAAAATGCATAAAATAGTGACTGTGATCTATTGGGTGCTCCTTTGAATGCTCTAGCCTCTCACCTGAGTGTGCTAGGGCAATAGCACGTAAAGGTATCTTTGCTTTGGGGTGATGTGGTTCCACTGTTTCTCCACCAGGGGTCTCCCACTTTACTCACAACGACCTTACTTTTCCTCCTATGGTGTTGTTAGTTCATCTACACATGTGCTCAATCATTCATTTCCCAGTATATGTGGAAAGAAGGTTTTGAACAGACTCCATAGTGTAGTAGAGTTTTAAAAAAGTGATGTATTTAAATAATCATAAAAACACTCACATTTGTAAAACAAAAATTCAGCATGTATCCACGAGCTCCGAGCTCGTTCCCTTGGGTTCCTCAATCTGAATTCACCTCCGCTCACGCCCTACGCGTTACGTCACAAGAGGCGTGACGTAACGCGTAGGGCGTGAGTGGAGGTGAATTCAGATTGAGGAACCCAAGGGAACGAGCTCGGAGCTCGTGGATACATGCTGAATTTTTGTTTTACAAATGTGAGTATGGAGTCTGTTCAAAACCTTCTTTCCACATATACTGGGAAATGAATGATTAAGCACATACGTAGATGAACTAACAACACCATAGGAGGAAAAGTAAGGCCGTCGTGAGTAAAGTGGGAGACCCCTGGTGGAGAAACAGTGGAACCACATCACCCCAAAGCAAAGATACCTTTACGTGCTATTGCCCTAGCACACTCAGGTGAGAGGCTAGAGCATTCAAAGGAGCACCCAATAGATCACAGTCCCTATTTTATGCACTTTTCATCACTTTGAAACTATCACTTGATACCGGCGGAAGGACACTTGAGCTCAGAAGATCTGTCCAGAAAAAATCTTTTAAAAGCAGAAAATCAGGACGGCACTTATGCACTTTCTGTCAATGCACGTTTTTGCACATTAAGTTATTGGACTTTTAATTTTATTATTATGGTGTCTAGCCTTGAGACACGTTAGTACTGTTAAACTGAGTTATTATTTATTCAATCAGTTTTGTGCACTTAATTGATGTCAGCAGGGAGTTTTTTTTTGTTTTTTTTTATCAGTGTCCAGCCTTGAGACACATATGGTTCAAATATTGTTTTCACAATCAAATCTGCTATATATGCACTGTTGGTCACTTATATTGATACGAATTTTTGATTTATGGTTTGTACACACCATGTTATGCTAAAGTTTTTGATCCGTGACGAGCGCTAAGCAAACCCCCCTCTTAAATTAATTCACAACATTGCGGCTCTGCAAGCTGTGTTTGCTGTGTCTGTGTTTCATAAAGGAAAACGGTTCCTGCACTATTTTTAGATGTGTGAGGGTCCCATAAAGAATGCATGGCAACCTCGAGTGTTTTTAAAGAGCGATGCGTTTTGGCTGTGGGCGCTGGAACAGGTGCGATTCCTGCACCCACAACCACCCACTATAGTGTAAACCTAGTAATTCAAGCAGCCAATACACACCTTTGCTGGTCATTACTCAGCGTTGCAGCTTAGGTCTCTGCAGTGAACAGCTATCTCTTTAAAAGTGCCACACTGCCGCCGACAATAGTCGTTACTCGGTCGGCAAGTGGTTAAATAGACTGTAGAATATTTAGCCTGTGCGGAATTAACAGGTTGGTCTTTTTGCTCATGATCTGGATGCAGCACGTTTAACACTGACTTTTCTCTAACTATTCATGCCATGGATTAGTACTGCAAATTGTTTATACTGCATTTGTACTCAACTCGTCTGTTCTTATCCTAATCATTGACCTGATAATTTCTGCTATTTGCCAGTCCTTGCTCCATTTACCTGTCTAGGCCCAGTTTCTCTGTGCCCGTACTGACCACCAACCTGTTGTTGGCTTTGACCATCGATCTGTGGACTTACACCACTCTAGTGTCTCTCTGAACTGTTTGTGGGCTGTCTTCCCTGTTTGACATAGCATGTCTTCTGTGTCAGCAGTGGTTCACCAAACTACATGGCAGGCAATCCTTTCGTTAAAGAAATTAGCCTTTGCTACCATTTGATGAACTACATATATATGGAACTTTATATAGGTTAGGAACCCATACATGAGGCAAATTTGATTTAAGCATTAAATCATTTATAGAAATGTTTTCTTCTGAACAAATTGCTTTTTAATTTCCACAAATATTTTTTTGCACACCTGGACAGTTAAAACAAAGCATTTATAAAAATAATATATATGCAGAGGCCAGCTTTTATTCATTCCTCCTAAGCTTCCCATTTGATCTTTCAATGTGATGGGCAGCATCTTACCCCAATAGATAAGAATGAAAGAGAGAGCGCAACGACCTTTAGTGCAACACTGTTTACCCATAAACGGTGTTGCACTAGAGGCCGGTGCGCTCTCTCTTTCATTCTTATCTTTGCAGCCATCAGGCTTCCCGCTGGTTGATGGAGCAGCACAGCAAATGGATACACACACCATATTGGTTCAACCCCTTCTTTTGACATCTTAAGATGCTGATTGTGTGTGTTTTTCTCATCATTAAAGGATTTTTTCTCATCATTGAGGATTTTCTCATCCACAAAAATTTTTATGGAATTTTTATTATGACTTTACCATTTATTTTGTCATTTTTTATTGCTCCCATTGACTCTTTAGCTTCTGCTTTAGCTTTAGTCTTCTGGACTTTAGCACTTTGGTGTCTTTTTGTTTTAATCGTGCACCAATAGGGAGGCTTGGCAGATGGACAGGATGAAGCAAAAGCTGATTTTGGCAGGAAAAGATCTGCATGTCATTTCAGCTGTCTGATCATTTTTGACATGCAGCTTTGACTTAAGGTAACTTTTCTTTATGCACTTTCTATCATATATACTGTACTAGGGATGCACCGATACCAGCTTTTTGAGACCAAGTACAAGTACCAATACTTTTCCTTAACCTCCCTGCTGGTATGATTATTTCAGATTTTTGGTGCTGAAAGCGGGACCATTATTTTGCATGGAAATTTGGCATTTTATATTGTAGGCCTGTAATTCTTAGCAATAACTCACTTAAATCTGTTCAAACAAGAGTCTAGTAGACATCCCGGGTATGATAATGTTGGAAACATGAAATCATTAATTATAATATAATAAATAACTAAAAATAATTATCAAAAATATTAACGTAATAGTAATAAAATGTATTCAATAATGTAATCTAAACCAAAAACACTGAAATTTGCTCAGTTGCAGAATTGTCGCTGTCGTCACTTTCAGTGTCTGATGATAAATTTCCCCAAAAATCAGTATCACTCAATTCTGCAAATGATTCTTATTTACCATCGCTGTTTTCTAGCTGATCAAAAACCACTTTTGATGTAAAGGGACACTTTTTGGTTGCCATGGACATTCTCAAGTTTCCAGGCGGAAAGAATGACATATATAATATAAAAGTGCATGCAGGACACTGGACAAAGCACTAGGGACAAAAGGGATGTGAAATGATTTCATACAGTAATGTAATCTTACAGATTACAGTGTACTAAATGTATAATGTGTGTTTCACTTTTTGAATTTGCCGGCAGTCTCCGCCCCATGCGACGCAACGCTCGCAGTGAACGGAGCCCGGCACACAGAGGCATCGGGCGGAAGACACAGCCCACAGACATGGCGGGGGACATCGCTGGATCCAGGGGACAAGGTAAGTAATGCTGCCTTGGATCCAGAGATGCAATCCCGAGTGTGGCTCGGGGTTACCACTAATGGTACTGAAATTCCACCCCGAGCCACACTCGGGAATACCGCCAAGCAGGTTAAAGTGGATGTAAACCCTCACATTTACCAGGTGAAGTGAACAGCTTCAGATGATACATAGACATTAAACAAATCTCCCTATATAAGTTTTACATGTATATATGCTGTCTTCACATTTATATACTGTTTAGAAAGTGTACATTCTGTCAGCATTTTCACTTCCTAATTCCCTAGGAGGGAATTATTGCTAGACACTGTGAGACACTGTGAGATAGCTGTTTGGAGGAAAGGCACACATCCCTCCCCACACATGCAGAGGTTGCCTGTGAATCATGCAACAGTGTGCTAATCTATTTATAGCAACCTCCTCCAACACACACTTCTATCTCCGGGTCTCGGAGAGCTTGTCAAAAGTTGATGGCTCATAACAGAGGAACAGAGCAGTACAGAGCTACGAGACACAATGCTTTGAAGAGAGATGAGAAAACTCTGCAGATATATGTGCCCAGCTTAACCACTTCAGCCCCGGAAGGATTTCACACTTTAGGACCAGAGCACTTTTTGCGCTTCGGCTCTGTGTCACTTTAACTGACAATTGCGCAGTCTTGCGATGTTGTACCCAAACGAAATTTGCGTCCTTTTTTTCCCACAAATAGAGCTTTCTTTTGGTGGTATTTGATCATCGCTGCGTCATTTCTGATCGCCGCTATAAACAAAAGAAAAGCGACAATTTTGCAAAAAAACCCAAATTTCTTACTTTTTGCTAAAATGCAAATCCAAAAAAAAATATGAAAAAACATTTTTTTCATCGGTTTTGGCCGATTTATATTCTTCCTCATATTTGTGATAAAAAAATATCGCAATTGGCATTTATTGATTGGTTTGCGCAAAAGTTGCCGCGTTTACGGATGATGAGAATTCATTTCTTGGGTTTTTTTTTTTTATTGTTTACTAGTAATGGCGGCGATCTGCGATTTTTAGCGGTACTGCGATATTGGGGCAGACATGTCGGACCATTTTGACACTTTTTTGGGACCATTGGCATTTATTTAGGCAGCGATCAGTGCTATAAAAATGCATTGATTACTGTGTAAATGCCATTGGCAGTGAAGAGGTTAACCTGCAGGGGGCGCTCTAAGGGTTAACTGTGCTACCTGGGCGTGTTCTAACTGTGTGTGGGCTGCCCTAGCAGGGGAAGGGAAGTGATCACAGCTTCACAGTTTACTTACACAGACCTCCGTTCTTTCAGTGCGGCGGGGCATCGCGGGTAGCCAGCGGCAATCGAGTCCGCTGCACCCACTCCCTGGCCCCCCCCAACACAGTGAGCGCGCGGGCGTGCCTCCGGCGGCGCGCGCGCGCTCACAGTGCACGATCTCGCAGCCGCCGTCGTATGACGGCGATTTGCGATATCGAGCCACTTTGTCGCCATCAACCTGCGGTTGACGGTCGGCAAGTGGTTAAATTTCATAAATCGGGTTTACATCCACTTTAAGTACTCTCTGATACCAATAACCGATAGCTTTTTTTTTTGTGCGGTGCAATTTGAGCCCATACAAAATGAACGGGCTCAAATCACACTGCAAAGAATTGCATGTGATTTGAACAGGAATGCGGTGCGATTCCTGTCCAAATCACATGCTGTTCCCTATGCTGTTCCTGTGTGAACCCATGCTGAAGTCACTATGACAAGCCTGGGTTCACAGAGGAGCGGTGCGGGAAACCGCATTCCTGTTCAAATCACATGCAATTCTTTGCATTGGGATTTGAGCTATTTCATTTTGTATGGGCTCAAAACGCACGGCACGAAAAAGGTATCGTTTTAAGTATCAGAGCATTTGCAGGAGTACACGTATTCATGCAAATGCTTAGTATCGGAACCTATACTGATACCGGTATCGGTGCAACACTGATTTATACAGTTGGAAGTAGCATCATTGTGACAGGTTTACTTTAACTAGCCATACAAGTGTAGTCTTTGTAGCAGTCTTGCTTGTATATGGCTGTTAAACTATAAAAAGGTTTATGCGTCCTGTAGAAAAACACCTGCTTTTAATTAGGTTACAGAACGTTTTCAGACAGGTACTGTACTTTTGCATCGGTTTTGAGATTCAGAAAACGATGTCCTTTCATACTGTAGTTATATATCAAAACAAAGTATTGAACCACATTTACGACTGTTTTTTTGAGCAGAGCTTTCATAATATCCTACTTCAAATATTTAAAAAATTCTACATGTGTCTTCAAAGCTCCTGACTTCAGTGTCCCAGAGGAAAGATTGAAAGAGGTTGTAAATATATTTCATTCTTTCAACCAGACTAGACAGTAAACGCCTATGTTGTGGGAGGATGGTATAAAATTGCCTCTCTGTCCCTGCATTTAGTGAAAGGTTAAGTGACAGCCAGGCTTGGCTGAGATCTCCAGACCACAGTCTGCTGGAAGTTACAAACTAACCACTGGACGCTCCAATTCTGGGAGGGGACTGTGATGTCACTGACGGAGGAACACACAGAGAGGGTCTGGAGCTGCTTCTAAGGACAATTCCTGCCCCCTGATTTTGTCAGATACTAAACCAGCAATATCCAGAAAACACGTCTGGGTTTATGCTAAGAAGAGATGCTTTATAAAGAGCCCACTTCATAGTCATAGCAGTATTTAGAATTTTTTTTCTATATGTTTCGTATTGCCATGAAATGTAGACTGCAGGAAATTGCCAAAGTTAATCGGGCAGACTAGAGACCTTGTCCACTGACTGTCACCAGCATCTGGTATTCATCTCTAACATTGTGGCTTTCATTAAAACTGAATTTACACGCTTACTCAAATGAGGATAACTTATCAGATATGAACATTTAATTCTTATCCAACTAGATAATTTTATCTGCCAAACTGAGAAATGTCACAAAGCACTTTCTCTACTGGTCATTAAAAATGCTAAGCACACATTATTATACACGGTAGCAGTTTTTAATGATAGTTTGGTTAGTGTAACCTAAGAATTGGTAAGCTACAATATATTACATTTTTGTGTTGGCAATTATTACTTTATAATCTTCAGCTGTTACAGCTAGCATTGTTTCAATTTATTTTAGACCTCTTCTGACAATTGAGTTCTGCTTGCACGTTCACCCATCAACTGTGGTCTTTGACCACATTAAATTAAATTGTTGACCAATTATAATTTGTGCTTAGGCAGTGAATTTTCTAAGATTTTGGTTACCTCTATATTTATCTATATACATAAAGTTGGTTGAGGTTTAATCACCTTTTTCTTTTTAACTATAAGACTAATTGCTTGCTGTTAACATCCTTTCACCATGTATATATTGTGATTCATGAATAATAAGGCTATGTTGTGTTAAATTGTATGCAGCTTGTGTTTTATGCACTTAACATAAAGATTTATTAGAGAATGTATATGTCATTTATCTCATCTATCAGAAAAACAATTCTGTAACGGTTAATGCCCTTCCGAATACTTCACTGAAATGACGAAAGCTGGAACATTCAATGTGGTGTAATTTAAAGGAAACCTGTACTATGGCTTTATAGTGGCTGCCATTGCTAACATCCCTTTCTGAAAATTTTAGCTCCTTAGCTGTCACGACTTTGGTACTTTCTGAGTCACTGGCCTGGAGCAAGTATGCAGAATAGGAGGTCTGCATTAGTCCAAGCTTTCTGATATGCCTGATTTTTCCAGGTCAATACATCACAAAGTATTAAAGCCAGAGACTGAGAGGCAACTAGCATTTTAACAAAAAAGAAAAGATTGGTGCAGGAAAAATACAGTAAACACTATTGGCTTAAGGTAACCTAACAGTCCTTAATAAAAAAAAGGCCTTGATCATAAAAGTTCATTAAGTCCATATGAAGATGAAAACCACACCGGTGGCAGCTCCCCACAGAGTGAAGCAATACTGAAAATAAAAAGGAAACAAGCCAGGGGCACCAACCTAGGTGCAGCAATTAAAAACAAAGTTTATTAATAAAGCCAAATGGCCTCTCACATAAATGGTAAACAGGTAAGTAAATAGGAACTATAGGCAACTCGATCAGATTGTAATGTCCCGGGGTCTGCCGCAGTTGGCGTGCTGCTCCTCAATATTGTATGTCTGTCTCGGTCCGAGACGGATATACCAGATTGAGAAGCAGCACGCTGACTGCGGCAGCCCCCGGGGCATTACCATCTGACCCAGTTGCCTATAGTTCCTATTTGCTTACCTGTTTACCATTTATGTGAGTAGCCATTTGTCTTTTTTATTAATAAACTTTGTTTTTAACTGCTGCACCTAGGTCAGTGCCCCATGGCTTGTTCCTTTCAGGCCTCATACACACGGGCGTATCTTTAAAAATAAACAAAATGTCGGGCCCGACGTCAAGGAAAAAAAATCGGCGTTTTTTGGCGTTATGCATCGGCGTTAGTGAGCGTCGACGTCAATAGGCGTTTTTTAAAAAAAATCATCCCTCTTCTATTTTTCAACCTAAAAATGTCAGCGTCATAAAACGACGGAAAACGCCGGTACAATATTAGTTGGCGTTTGTTGGCGTTAGTTGGCGTTTGTTGGCGTTTTGCGGCATCGGCGTCAAAAAATGCCAAAACGTTACAGCCTCAGAACGCGATGGCCGTGGGTTCTACTTTCAGCTCACTAACGCCGACGCCATCTACAGCTCAAAAACGCCAACGTTTTTATGGGGCCATTGACTAACATGGAGAGCTGCAAAAAACGCCAGAAAACGCCGGCGTCAAAAAACGTCCGTGTGTATGAGGCCTTACCATTTTAAAAAGGAGATCATCAAAGGCAGCAGCCATATACTGTATATTTTCATAAAGGTTTTCTTTAAAATGACTCATTAACTAGAATAAAAAATGTTAAGTGTCTCATACATAATAAATAGTTAATATTTACCTCTCCTGCCACCTATGTAACTGATTTCCATTATAGAGAAACCCTCACCTTAAGAATCTTTAGAATCTGACACTTCTGGGAGTGTTGATTTCCATGTTTCCCTCCTTTATGCACATTGAATGACTTCTAACACCCCTGGAAGTGTTGAATTATGAAGACTCCTAAGAATGAGGTTTCTCTTTAAGGGCCCATTCGTACTATGTGCAGTTAACTGCTTTTTTTTAACATAGATGCAATGATACATATAAATAATATTTTTCTATGTGTCATGTTCAAACACCAAGGTGTGCCAAGAATGTACGCTGAGCTGCTCATACGAAGCTTAGTGTGCATTCTAAAGAAGATTGCGAATAGGCAAGTATAGCGTATTTAGCGGCGTTTACAAGTTGTTTGGCATTTCAAATGCCTCTGAACTTGCGTCTGAACCTATTTTTTTGCGTTCCAAAAAAAGCCTCTAAACTCAACTGCCTGGAAACGACCTTAAACGACCCTGTGCAAATGCACTGATAAGATAACATTAAATGAGTTCAGGGGCAGCTGGAAAAAATGTCCAAATGCCCCTGAACGGCCATTTATCAGCCTCAGTGTGCATGAGGCCTTAGTCTGGGGCTGCATCAAGGTACTTATTTTCCCCCTTACCAGCCACAACACAGATGAAGGAATAGCATCTAACAATCAGATCTCACAAGCACCAGCAGATCTTGGCTACGAAACCCCAATCCTTTCATAAATCATCACATCCCCAATATAGTACATATTGTAAGGGCCAAGATAAAACTCTCATAGTGTAGTAAATCCCAACATTTATTTGTGTAAAGACATAAGACCAAGTATAAAAACAAGCAGGTGTTCTGTCAAATACTGCCCCCGTCGTAAAATGCCCATGATGGGTCTTTACTTGCGCAGTACCAAATGTCACTCGAGGTGATATGTTTAGCAACTGGTGTGATGTCAACGCAGCACATGCGCAGATCATCGGAGGCATTATCCGACGCTATGCAAACAGCGGAGGGAGAACGTACTTGTCAGGTTATGC
Organism: Glandirana rugosa; assembly: GCA_018402905.1. Taxonomy (NCBI): domain Eukaryota; kingdom Metazoa; phylum Chordata; class Amphibia; order Anura; family Ranidae; genus Glandirana; species Glandirana rugosa. The sequence goes on from BLSH010241805.1 coordinate 1,390,736, forward strand.
CTCGCTGTTGAGGGGCGGCTTTTCCGTGTGCTGAAGGGCGTGTTTTATGTGTGTTTTAGGGTGGGTTTAGTGTGTTGAATGGCGGGTTTTGCCTGTGCCTAAGGGCGGCTTGCAACACACACAAAACCCACCATTCAATACACCCAAAACCCACCCCGCAACAGCGAGGTACAATCTAACAAGTATGATCTCCCTCAGCTCTTTGTACATTGTTGGATACTGCCTCCGATGATCTGCGCATGCGCCATGTTGACGTCATGACAGTTGATCAACATATCAGCTGGAGTGATGTTTGGGACCGCGCATGCATTTTTCAGAGGCATTTTTCAATGGGAGGCATTTTTTGATAGAACACCAGCAAAAAAGACACTTACATAGAAGCCTCTGCTAACCAGGACACAGCAGCCATAGATATCAGTGTGCATAACAGACTCCACGCAACATGTTTTGTCCAATACTTAGTCTTCAGGTGCAGTCTAAAACACAATAATACAATACTTTTCTACCATAAGCCTTAACAATTATGATATAATAAAAATAAAAAAGTGCTCGGTCTAATCTTCCTGTGGGAAAAATGTTCAACTCCACATGTACCTATAGTTCTAATGTGCAGGTGACATCTCGTGGGTGTCATTTCATGAGCTACTGTAGAAAGGAGTGTTATGTAAAGAGTGCAATGAAGATACAAAGATCTTTAGCATTGGTCACTGAAATAGTTTAGCATTCCATAAAAATGCTTTTCTTGGGAGAAAATAAAGTTCCCAATGTTTGCTGACATTCTTTTTGAGATGCACATCTCTTCTGGAGCATCTTCTAGCTTTCGGAATGGATAGTTTTAGTATCTAGTAACTAGCTCATAGGCAGAAAATGTAGACAAATACCAAAAATGCAAAGTACTGATGTAATGAATAGCAGAAAAAATGATTGGTTGGGATACATTTTTGGGGTTAAGGTTTTTAAGGAATGCATGACTTGTGTGTGACATATTCAGAGTAGTCAGAAAATCCTTGTGCTGTATACAGTACATACGTACTGTAGTATGCCTTATGACATTATTGTTGTTCCTGGTCACCTCATTAACTGCAGTCACAGGTAGATAATTACTAGAGATCAGTTCCTTCCACTTGTTTAGTCATCAATGGGGAAGCAAAAAACAGATATGTTATATTGTGAACAGCAAATTCCTCCCATCTACACATCATGTTCCCTATACATAGACACAGCTGCTTACTGCCAGTACTGAGCACTGTGCAAGCTTGTGTTGGGACAATGTTGTTAATAATACACTTATAAACTTGGCAAGCACCATTTGCTAGAATGCAATGTCAGCATTTTGATTAAAAGAATAGATAACACTGTCAGTTCATGCACTGGCAATGATGCTTTGAGGGTATGTTTTTAATTACATGCTTTACACTTTTAAGCAAGACCTTACTGCTAGCCTGTAATTAAATGTGGTATTTGCCAAAATGCCATTATATTTGGAGAATTAAATACATAGTCACTTTTACAGCATTTACTTGTTTTTTTGCTTGAGTTTAGACACAGGGCAATAAGAAGGCAGTGGAAACTCTTGAAATAAATTGTATTTGCATGGTATATTTACTCAAACGTTATGTTGAAGCTGTAACATAAGGATTCAATACGGGAGGTTAAAGGTGCACAATTGACATTTTTATGAGATAATGCAGTCTTCAAAGAGAATATATTGCCTATAAGACACAGGTTCTTGGAAAGAGATATTAATAGGGAAGGACTGACTCCAGATGAAGATTTGCAGGCTGTTGTGTAAGCCCATCCACCATATTAGTGAGGAGTTTTCTCTATGTAGTCAGCACAGAAAATGATGTTGCATTGGGTAGGATATACCATCATATGGCTATTAATCCTGCACAGAGACAGCTCATGAATTGAGATCATACATACACTTCATGCAGTCTGTATAAAGTAATTATTGTTATGCAATCCATAAAGTATTGTCCAAGTACATTGACAGCAATGTAGATCAAATAATTTGTGTAGCGCCCTCCATGCTAGGTAGGTGTAGTGAGAGATTTTTGGTAGGTAAGGCGAGGTCATTTGTGAGGTCAGGCACTGATGTTGGATGAGAAGACCTGACTTGCAGTCTCCGCTCTAATTCATCCCAAAGGTGTTCTTTCAGTTGAGGTCAGAACTCTGTGCAGGCCCATCAAGTTCCTCCACCCCAAACTCACTGATCCATGTCTTTATGGACCTTGCTTTGTGCACTGGTGCGCAGTCATGTTGGAACAGGAAGGAGCCATCCCAAAAATGTTCCCACAAAGTTGGGAGCATGAAATTGTTCAAAATGTCTTAGTATGCTGACGCCTTAAGAGTTCCCTGCACTGGAACTAAGGGGCCAAGCCCAACCCCTGAAAAACAACCCCACGCCATAATCCCCACTCCACCAAATAATTTGGACCATCGGGCGGTGACGTCATAAGGGGGCGGGGCCTCCGGATGACATCAGCAGGTGGCCCCGTCCCATGCCAATATAAGTCAACGCACAGCGTGGAGGCACCGTTAGTCCGGGAGATTGCATGGTGTCAACATTGGAAGAAGAACAGAGAGAGAAGACAGCTGAGAAGACCCGGCAAAAGAGCAGAAGAAAGAAGACCCCTCAGAAGAAAGAAGCCCCCGCAAAAGAGCAGAAGAAAGAAGATGCCGGAGAGGGAGAAGACGCTGGAGCTGATTTAATAAAATAATTTAAAAACCTGTGTGGTGTGTTTATTTTTGATGTTTTCCTTTTAGGTGAATGGGTAGGGGTACAATGTACCCCATACTCATTCATATAGGATGGGGGGGCCGGGATCTGGGGGCCCCCTTGTTAAAGGCGGCTTCCAGAATCCGATAAGCCCCAGCCAGCAGACCCCGACAACCAACGGCCAGGGTTGTCGGGAAGAGGCCCTTGTCCTCATCAACTTGGAGACAAGGTTCTTTGGGGTGGGGGCGCAGTGCCCCCCTGCCCCAAAGCACCCAACCCTCCATGTTGAGGGCATGCGCCCCCCCCTTTCCTGACCTGCCATGCTGCGTGCTGTGATAAGTGTCTGGTATGGATTTTAGGGGGTTCCCCTTTAAAATCCATACCAGACCGAAGGGTTTAGTATCTCTTGGGGGGGAACCCCACACAAATTTTTTTTTGATTTTTGCGGGGGGTTCCCCTTCAAGATCCTCAGCACACAAGTCGCATCCAACTTCTGGTGCGACTTCTATTCAAATCAATGGGCTCCCATAAGGAACAAGCAATGCATAAAACTGATAAAATCACATTTTTAACATGGCTTTCTTGCTGGCGTTGGTACTAGCTTTACAGTTCATTTTACCCCCGTGTGTATGTAGCCTACGAGTGGAGACTGCTAGCCAGGCCTTCTCGTCCAACATCAGTGCCTGACCTCACAAATGTGCTTCTGGAAGAATGGTCAAACGTTCCCATAGACACACTCCTAAATCTTGTGGACAGCATTCCCAGAATAGTTGAAGCTGTTATAGCTGCAAAGGGTGGGCCAACTCAATATTGAACCCTATGGACTAAGACTGGGATGCCAATAAAGTTCAAGTGCGTGTAAAGGCAGGCATCTCAATACTTTTGGTAAGATAGTTTGTATATATGTATCAGATTTTTTATTGTTGTATGTGAACCTCCTGGGTAGGGTTGCCACCTCATCCCTTTAATCCAGGAAACATGAATTACCCAGGTTCTGAGGATAATTTAATGCAGATAAGGCACCAAGTGAGTTTAATTACCACCTTAATCATGTGGAATTAATGTGTGTCGTGGATTAAAGGGATGATGTGGCAGCCCTACTCCTGGGGAGGTTCACGCTTTCTGTTTGTTCTGATGACCATTGTCGTCATTGGAACTCAAAGGGAGGGAAATCTAAACTTTTGCTCCAATAATAGGTGTCTAAGAGGGGATTTTTCTCGCTTTGGATAGATTTCCAATCACTTCCTGTTGTATTTAGAGGTTAGGAAATAAAGGGAATTCTCCACAATAGGATAGAAAGAACAAAAAAAAAAAGAAAAAAAGAAAAACCGACAGAGGTTTTAACCGTACCTTACTCTATCCAAAATGACAAAGAAAGGTTTTTGTTTCAGATACACTTTAATCAAGTGTTTTTGGTTCAGTTTTGTTAACTAAAAAACATGGACCAAAGAATAGTAGCTATTTGGTTGCTAATTAATGATTTAGTGCACGATTCTCAGGACAGCCTGATCTAAAAAAAATGCTGAGGATAGTAAGCTGGCTTATAGATGACTCATAATGCTCCCAATCTGATGGTGCCTTTTGTAGAGTACAAGCAATCTTCTGTACTTATTTATAGTTAAACCAGGCTGAGGTGTTAGTGGTTGACTAATGAAGAAAAGCGTTGTGTTAATCTATGGTAAAACACTTTTATGATTACAGATCTTTTCACATCAAACTGTCTTGGTTTAGATGGTGCTCGAGGATCTTGAAATGCATTGTGTAGGTCTTGCTGTTATGGAAAGGTGTACAGTGAAACAGGATATGTAATATATCCTTGAGGTCAAGGTAAAGTGATCCCTTTGTCTTGTAATCAGACTTTGAAGAAGTAAATGCTGCCAGCATTTTTTTCATCTATCACAACATATAATTTTGGCGTTTAATTACCTTCAGCATCTAGACAAAATATATCCTTTTCGTCTAAAATACCATTCTTCAATTGGCTCCCTTACTTATGGGCAGTTTGAAGATTTATTTCTTTATCAAATTACACTCATAGGATAATACAGAATGCAAATAGTACAGTTAAAGAAAGCCTGTATTCAGAGACATATGTGGACTACTACCTTCCAAAAATACTAGTTACCTGGCTGTGTCTGACTCCATTACCTTCCAAGTCACTGACTCTGCATGTATGCAGAATAGAAAACATAGAACTCCTAATCTGCATACTTGATACAGAAAACACTGAAGCCATTGGATACGCTTAACAGCCAGGCAACTAGCAAACCTGCAATTATAGCCGCCATATTCTTTCAGTTTAGGTTTTCTTTAGAGTAAACCTATCATGAGAGAAATATTTGGCTGCCATTGCTGTCCTAAAGTCATCTTAGAACGATAATTAAGCTTTATTTTTTAAATTAAACAATAAACATGTTGTACTTACCTGCTCTGTGCAATGGCTTTGCACATAGCAGCCCCGATCCTCTTCATCTGGGGTCCCCCTTTGGCACTCCTGGCTCCTCCTCTTCTGCAAGTGCCCCATAGAAAGAAACTTTCTATGGGGGCACTCCTGCAGGCTCGCTCCAGAGCTGCCCTGTCTGTCTCTATAGACACAGACAGCGCAGCTTGGCCCCACCCACTCTCCTTTATCATAGGATTTGATTGACAGCAGCAGGAGCCAATGGCTGTTATTAATCTGCCCAGTGAAGAGAGGCAAAGCCACAGCTGCTGCTCTCATGCTCAACGCTGGATCGAGCTTGGGCTCAGGTAAGTAAAAAGATGAGCTGGGCGGGGGATTTAACTTAATGCGTAAAATGCATTAAGGTAAAAAAACCTTTAGGCTTTAGAACAAGGTTTCTCAACCAGGGTTCCATGGTTGAGTAACCTTGTGAACCGGCCTTAAAGCGGAACTTCACCCAAAAGAGGAAGTTCCTCTTGTTTGCATCCTCCCCTCCCTCCACTGTCACATTTGGCACATTTTGGGGTGGAGGGGGGAATGGCTACCTGGTTTGGACAGGTTCCCGCTCCCACTTCTGGTCAGATGTGCCGCAGCGATCTGAGCTGGATGTTCATCCCCCCTCCTCCCCCTGCAGTCTTCTGGGACACATCACAGGTCCCAGAAAACAACGGACCATTCACAAGGCGCAGAGCGGCTCACACGTGCACAGTAGGAAACGGGCTATGAAGCCCAAGGCTCGGCTGCCTGTTTCCCTTACTTGAGATGCTGGTGCCTGCATCCGAAGCCGATTGAAGAATCAGCTCGGGTGAGGACATTGACCCAAAACTGCCCCCACATCGCAACTTCAACGTGGCTTGAAACGACTTCTGTAAGAGCCGGTTCACACATCGGCAATTTGCGCTCTGACCTGTGGCGCCCCAAGTCGCTTAAGATCAGAAATCCCATTGAAATGAATGAGAGCCGTCTTAATGTACACTACTGAAGTTGCTCCGACTTCAAAAAAGGTTCCTGTACTACTTCAAGATGACTTCTATACAACTTGTGCCTCAATTCAATGGAAGTCGCCTTCAAGTCGGATCCCCATTTATATTCAAGTGACTTTACAGGAAAATGAAACAAATTTACCAAGGTACTCCCCAGGAATTACCCAGGCAACCCCCTCCCTCCCTTCTCTGATTGGCCACAGGCAAAGTCGCCTGGCATAGTCCAGTTTGAAGTTGCCTGGAAAAGTCGCCCCTGAAGTCGGATCGCCTATGTGTGAACCAGCCCTAATAGAAGTCGAAGAAAGTTGCTTGAAGTCACCCCCAAAGTAGTACAGGAACCTTTTTCTAAGTCGGAGCGACTTGAGTCGCTCCTGTTTGAATGGTTCCATTGCACTGCATGGAGCGCGACTTGTCAGGCGACTAGGTCGTCTGATAAGTGCCCCTGTGTGAACCGGCTCTTAAGGACCGGTTCACAGGCGACTAAGGCTCCATTCACACTAGTGCGTTTTTTGATGCATTTTGCAGTTTGCAGAAATGCAGGGAATTTTTTTAACATGGGTTCCTATGGAATATGTTCACATCAATGCTTTTTTGTGCCTCTGCGTTTTTGGAAAGGGTTGGGGACTTTTTTTCATGCAAAAAGCAGCATTTTGCATGTAATAGACTTCAATGGGCAAGCATGAAAAATGCAAATGCTGTGTTTTTACCGCGTGTTTGCCGCGTTTTTGCTGCGCTTTGCATTTTGCGTTGTAAATCTGCCTAGCATCAAAATTTTCCCAAAAAATAAAATAAAATATTATAAAAAAAATGAAATATAAAAAAAGGCAAAACATGGTAAAAAACGCAGAAAGTACAGTAAAAGCAGTGAAACAAGGCTGAAAAGAAAAATGCATTGATGTGAATTGAGCCTTACGCTCCGACTTGTGTCGCCCCAATCGCCCCAAGTCGATAGACATCAGAAATCCCATTGTAGTGAATAGGAGCCGTCTTAATGTACACTACTGAAGTTGTCAAGTTCCAAAAATGTTCCTGTACTACTTCAAGGCGACTTCTATCTGACTTGTGCCCATAGAATTCAATGGAAGTCGCCTCCAAGTTGGATTCCCATCTATATTGAAGCGACTTTACAGGAAAAAGAAAATAATTTACCAAGGTACTCCCCACGAATTACCCAGGCAGCCCCCTCCCTCCCTTCTCTGACTGGCCACAGGCAAAGTCACCTGGCATAGTCCAGTTTGAAGTTGCCTGGCAAAGTCGCCCCTGAAGTTGGATCGCCTATGTGTGAACCGGCCTTAAAGCGGAACTTCACCCAAAAGAGGAAGTTCCTCTTGTTTGCATTCTCCCCTCCCTTCACTGTCACATTTGGCACATTTTGGAGGGGAAGGGGGAATGGCTACCTGGTTTGGACAGGTTCCCGCTCCCACTTCCGGTCAGATGTGTCATAGCGATCTGAGTTGGAAGTTCACCCCCCCGTCTCCCCCCGCAGTCTTCTGGGACACATCACAGGTCCCAGAAAATGACGGGACCATTCACAAGGCGCAGAGCGGCTCGCACGTGCACAGTAGGAAACGGGCAGTGAAGCCCTAAGGCTCCGATGCCGGTTTCCCTTACTTGAGATGCTGGCGCCTGCACCCAAAGCCCATTGAAGAATCAGCTTGGGTGAGGACATTGCTAGATCCCTGGACAGTATTTGTAGCTGCTGACTTTTATTTTTTTGGGGGAGCCTGGAGCTCCTCTTTAACTTCTTCGAATGACGGCTACAGCGCGGCTCTAAAATGCCGTCAATAGACGTCCTCCCATTTGGCTTGTGCTGGGCGCGCTCCCGCGGGCGCGAGCGGCACGTGCACGCGCCGCTCGCTCCCGCGGGAGCGTGCCCGCGGGTCGGGCGGACCCGATGTCCGCCGGAGACCCGCGATCTCCTTTCAGAGAGGAGGAACGGGGAACCGCCGAAGTAAACACGGCGGTTCCCCGTTCTGAGAATGGGACATGACAGATCAACTGATCCCTGTCACTGGGATCAGTTAGATCTGTTATGTCCTGACCAGCCCATCCCCCCCACAGTTAGAACACACCCAGGGAACATTTGTTAACCCCTTCACTGCCCCCTGCTGGTTAACCCCTTCACTGCCAATGACATTTACACAGTAATCAGTGGACATTTAAATTTCTGATCGCTGTATAAATGTCATTGGTCCCAAAAATGTGTCAAAAACGTCCGACATGTCCGCCCCGATATCGCAGTCCCGATAAAAATCGCAGATCGCCGCCATTACCAGTAAAAAAAAATAAATAAATAAAAACGCTATAAATCAATGTCCATAGTTTGTAGGCGCTATAACTTTTGCGCAACCCAATCAATAAACGCCGATTGCGATTTTTTTTTACCAAAAATATGTAGAAGAATATAAATCGGTCAAAACTGATGAATAAATTTGCTTTTTTTATTTTTTATTTTTGGATATTTATTATAGCAAAAAGAAAAAAATATTGTTTTTTTTTCAAAATTGTCGCTCTTTTTTTGTTTATAGCGGCGATCAGAAATGACGCAGATGGGATCAAATACCACCAAAAGAAAGCTCTATTTGTGGGGAAAAAAGGACACAAATTTTGTTTGGGTGCAACTTCGCACGACCGCGCAATTGTCATTCAAAGAGTGACAGCACTGAAAACTGAAAATTGGTTCGGGCAGGAGGGGGGTTTAAGTGCCCAGTAAGGAAGTGGTTAACATCCACCAACTAACTTAATCCTTTTTATTTTGTTGCTGTGATTGGATTTCCTGTTAAAGGGTGGTTACATTTGTTTTTCATGGTCACATTGCATGTAGCAACATAGTCACTCTCTCACTCACTCCTGAAATGAACTATGGACTAGGGACTATGGGATGTATAGTGTGCATAAAGCAGTACACATAACGCCAACTAACATGCATTGCTGGTTCCAAGCAAATGGAAGTGAGGTTGAAAAAGTGAGGTGTGGTTGCTCACACAGAAGGAATCATTTCCTTAAAAATAGATTACAGAACCATTAAGTAGTGGATATATAAGGATATAGTTTAGTGTCACTTTAAACAAACTTTTTTAACATTTTTTGCTATCTGTATGCAGCTAAGGCTGGCCACAGCTTGCTGGAAAGAATTCACAGACAGTGTTGACATAGGAATTCCTCCCGCGGAGCCATAATGTTCTCCCGACGGGGATGGGGGCAAGGATTCAAACCGTTTATGGCTAGCTTAAAGTGTTACTAAACCCTGGACCCTGCATTCACTATATCTGGTCTCCCACAGTACAAAGAACATGGCAATGCAATTATTTTAGTAAATATAAATTGCTAAATACCTTTTCTCATCAGCAGTATCTAGCAGTCTTATGGCCTCTATCAGTGTCTGGTTGAAGCTTGTAGGAGGAGTTTTCACTCTACTCTGACTGTCCTATGAGGCTGCAGGACCCCTGACCCTCTGCTTGGACAGTGCTGATTGGCCCTGCGCTGATCACATGCACTCTTCCAAGAAAAAAAAAAACTCTAGCCATACACACCAAACTGAACATGTGCAATGTGACTCCAAAGGCTCTGTCTTAAGAGGAAATGGATTGGGGACAGAGGAAGAAGGGGAGGATCAGAGAAGACAGGATCAAACAGCCTTTTTACACAATGCGGAAATTAACCCCTTAGGTTCCATAGTGAGTACAACAAGCATGCTTTAATGCGTATAAAGACTGATTTTAGTGTTGTGGGTTTAGTAACACTTTAACACCCTCAATTTCTACATAGCAGTGATTCAGCTAAGATGCTGACTGCACTACATAAGATAATTGACTCAAATACAGCTACTTAGTAAACAGTGTGTGAAATTTTCTGTGAAGCTAAACTTATATTTATATGCTTTTTTCCACAAATAAGAAGACGTGGCTTTGTTGTGTGTGAATTCTGTTTTATATTTTATTTACTGGGCACATTTAAGCCAAGTAGCGGTTATTGTAATTACAGCAGTCAGAGAGACTTGGCCAGCATTTATTTGCACATTATTTGAGACAATTACATCCACAATTTTTATATTTCAGCTAGTATTTAGCGGATGTTTGGCTTTATATAAAACTCTTGGAACAACATGCCGACATTTTAATTTTTTTCCCTTTTTTCTTCCATCCTTGTAAAGTAAGCGTTTTATTGTTCTCTTGATGATGGCAGGCAGTTATATACTGATCACAGACAGCAATTTTGTGGCTAGTCAGTAACTGGGAACTACTTTATTTTGATGAACTGCCTCCTTAATGGAGTCTATATTCTTTTCGGCCACAAAGGCAGCTTTTAAAAATCCATTTGACAATTTAGTTATCTCTTTTCTGGGCATGTCTTGAACTGTATTCTGGCCCCGAGGCATCATTTTTTGGCCATCTGAGAGATGAAACGATCTGTCCCTTTAAATGCATAGATATTATTAGACGTTAGTGCTGCCATATGTCACGTTGGCAGAACAGATCTATGTTTGGCGTGTTTACAGCATATTTATGTTGAGAGTGCTTTTTTTGTATTACCAGTTTGTTTTCCTCAACAGGGAATCAAAGCCTTATTTTAATTCTAACCAGCAAAGATCATAAAATATTTGAACCTATCTGCCTACTGCTTTCAGCACTTGGGATATACTTATATAAGTATCCCTGCTTTATTTAATCATTTTGTTTGATTATGGCATGCAGATTGCCAAGGAATGTAAATGCCAGGTATGAATTCTGTTTGCTTATTGATTCATTATAAAGTAACTTAAAGTGGTTGTCAAGTCGGGACAACCACTTTAACCTACAGGTAAGCCTGCACGGTTCAGGAAATATGCAGTGTACTAGCATTGCCAACATCATTTCAACACATGCGCAGTGAAGAAACAGCCTCCATGCCGGTTCTTCACTGTGATCGTGCTGTGACATGCGACTCCGGCCAGTCACAGAGCCGGAGATCGCGGCCCTGGAAGGAAGAGGGGCTGAAGATGGACACCGCCAGCACAGGGGACTGCGCTGGACTTCGCAGGCTTCGTTTGCAGGTAAGTGGCACATAATGCGATGCATAGTAGCCCATTATGCTTTTGCTTTACAGGGGAATATAGATCTGGGTTTACTTCCCCTTTAAGGCAATACACGGACTGATTTTGATGGCCAACTGCTTCCAAAACTGATACTTTGGAGCACATGTGTCAAGCACAAGGCCCACAAGCTGAATCCGACCCTCCAGGCCATTTTATGTGGCCCTTGCACCTTTCCTGCAGTATCGACCTTGTCTCCACCTCCATCTTGTTTTGGCAGTTGGCAGCAGAAAGGAGGACAGAACTCCTTTTACAGATCCTGCACGTCTCTGTACAGCTGCAGCACCCCCGCCTCCGCCTCCCCTGATCTCAGCATTCAGCTGACTCCAGCCCTCCTCTGATTCTCCTCCAGACCATGCAATTTCTGCTTTCCGGTTCCACCCCCAGCAGCACAAGGTAAGGGGGGTGCACTGTGATGTAAGGGAGGGCGAGGGACTCAACTATTGAGGGTGGGGGGGCTCTTGACAGCTGATGTATGGGAAGGTGGGGTGCTCTGGACACCCAGTCTAAGCAAATATGGCCGGCAACCATAATGCTGTTGCAGCGATGAAATTGAGTTTGACACCCATGCTTTAGCGGCTTCATTATCTTAAAGCTGCTGACCTCCAGGCAAATAGCTAAATACACAATTTAAATACATATATATATATATATATATATATATATATATATATATATATTTATTTATTTATAGAGTCTATTTCACTTCACAAAACAGGCAGCCTGATAACCTGACTTTTCTCTTCTGCAGTTAAAAGATAAGTTTGCCTTTTAACAAAAAAATAATAAATGCACATTTTTTCGCAGGTAAAAAAAATGCGCATTTACTATTTTATGTTTTAGGAGTCTGGAAAGCACTGCACCATCTATCAGCAGATCACTGATGCCATGTAGGTCTCCTTCAGACTGTCACAACATATGGGCAGGCAGTTTTACACTGACAGGAAGAATCAATAAACTATCACAGCGCTCAACAGCGCTGTGGTAGTTCATTGAGAACTACAAGCCGTCGGCTGTTGGTACTTGTAGTTCATTGATTCACAGGGATCTGTGAACATAAATGCCGCTGTGTGGGCAGAGCCTGGCATGGCCGCACTCTCTTTGAATTGTGGCAACGAGTACGGTAAGAAGAACCCATACTCACTGCCACAAGAAGGGGGGGGGGGAGAGGGGTCTGATGCTAAACATGTTATACCCTAAATATGTTCTAATCAAGTGGTAAAGTGGTGGAACGGGTTAGTCTCTTGTGGCGGTTAAGTAACTTTTTTTATGTAATCGACTAACCTTCTCCACTGAGGAACACCAGTCTCCCCTTCCTTCAGGTCGTCGTGGGTCTTATCCTGTCGCGACTAACGTCCAAGTCGTGGGGGGTCACCAGGAAACCTTCACTAAATAGTTGTTGATGTGTATAGGTTTGAACGGTCCAAAATTATCAACTAATAAGGACCTCAAGTCGAAATTTCCTATTCAAGTGGAAAGGCTTGTACAATGTGGAATGTGTGTATAAATCCCATATTGTACAAATCGTAGTC
>BLSH010241805.1:1403493-1436954 GCA_018402905.1 Glandirana rugosa
AACAGGCAGCCTGATAACCTGACTTTTCTCTTCTGCAGTTAAAAGATAAGTTTGCCTTTTAACAAAAAAATAATAAATGCACATTTTTTCGCAGGTAAAAAAAATGCGCATTTACTATTTTATGTTTTAGGAGTCTGGAAAGCACTGCACCATCTATCAGCAGATCACTGATGCCATGTAGGTCTCCTTCAGACTGTCACAACATATGGGCAGGCAGTTTTACACTGACAGGAAGAATCAATAAACTATCACAGCGCTCAACAGCGCTGTGGTAGTTCATTGAGAACTACAAGCCGTCGGCTGTTGGTACTTGTAGTTCATTGATTCACAGGGATCTGTGAACATAAATGCCGCTGTGTGGGCAGAGCCTGGCATGGCCGCACTCTCTTTGAATTGTGGCAACGAGTACGGTAAGAAGAACCCATACTCACTGCACAAGTGGGGGAGGGGGGGAGAGGGGTCTGATGCTAAACATGTTATACCCTAAATATGTGTGTAAGGTGTAACATGTTCGGAAAGGTGAACTTATCCTTTAAAGCTGAACTCCAGGAATAATCAACTATTAAAACCTGGCAAGTTTGGATATGTGTAGTTGTTGATAAATCACTTCCAAAGGACCACTGGGGGGTGCTGAACCTGCAATCAGCGCTGTCCTATTCTGGGTGCTGCTGGACTTCCTTCCCCTCTGACCACAAGGAGTCACCTCTTCCAATCAGCTAATGTATTTTTTTCAATGAATTGGCGGTGTTCTCTGATTGGGCAAGGTGGTGAAATGGTGAACTAATCTGCCCCCATGTCCACCCAATCCAATCAGAGAACGCCTTGTAAAATAAAGAAAGCACAAAGATGTTTTCTGAACGGAAGAGATGCCGAATGAGGGAAGTCACCCAAGCTACACCCTAACAGGACAGTCCTGGCTGTAGCACAGACTACTACAGAAAATTTTAGCAGCACTCCAGCTGTGATTTATCGATACGTATGTGTAACCAAGGTGGCCCAATGCAAGTTTTAAAAATAGGTTTATTCTTGCAGTTCAGCTTTAAGCTACAGAGCCAGGTCACCTTTCTTCCCCCAATCTGTGATAGAACAGTGCGAAACCAGCAACAGACTCATCTCTCCTGGGATCTGGTCTTCAGATAGTCAGTGGCTGGGCATGGTGATGGGCATAGATAACACTTTCATTATGATGTGGGAAGACAGCATGTACATTGGAATTCAAATATCATGTAAATGGGACTTTACGAGTGCCAAAGACAACATTAAACATTAAAATCATACTTTTTATGAAATAAAAATTAAATCTTATTTTATATACTGTACATGTAATTACTTGCAATAAATACACTGTTACCTATGTTGAATATACTTCTGAATCAATGTCACTTATTATATTGGAAATCTTTATTCATTTGTGTTTACATGAATGAATGCCACAGGACATAATAATCCTCTTACACAATTCAACTCTAATGTAGCAGCTACTGTAAAGAGCTTCTCCAATAGGCAAAGTAAGAGTGTTGCAGTTCAACACGTTTCACATTAGGCTTCGTCAGGTAGGCAGAAGTTATATTTTGTATATTTTGTTAAAACTGGATGTGTAATGAATATCATAGGCCCATAGATGAATCCCCTTTGTCTGATGGAGTCTGCAGGGGAGTTGTGAGGTGTCTAGATCTGCCCTTTAGTATAATGTTTCACAGTAGATACAGTATATTGGTCCCTGCAGAGGCCATTTCTAGGATCTGCTATTTGTCCTTGTCTATGTCACCCATCACCATGCTTAAGTTACCCATCATCTAATTTATGTACTGTATAAAATGTAAGACATACACATTGGACTTGAACATCAGCTTAGCCTCTAGCAGCAGTGGACATTAACTCGCTCTCTTGCAGAAGCTGCACATGTTTAGCTGGAACTCTACTACATAGTTTGACAGGAGGCACTGATCCAGCCTCTAGTATGAATGCTTATTTCTGGCCATTCCGCAGTACAAAAGCATCAAGAACAAGGCCAATGTCGATGCTGTACAGAGATAGCAGGGGGCAGGGAGGATTCCTGCTTATATCATAGACTGTATGTAAATGTATACTGGGCTGCTGATCCCTTACAGTGCTTCTTCTTCCCAGGACTGAAAGGGGGGGGACCTGCCCTGGGCCCCGCACTGAGGGGGCCGCCTCCCACTGGCAGAGGTAGTGACAGTGGCATCTGTCAGCTCAGCCCTGGGAGCGAGGAGGAGAGAGCCAGGAGGAAGCGTGGGCTGTGCATAGCTCTATGCAGTCCCATTTGTTTGCTGCTTGTACCGTGGATGTTTTCAGGTCATTCTCCATCCCCAGGAAGAGTGTGACCTACTGAAATGCCTCCATGCTTGCAGTGAGAGCTCTGCACAGAGGACACAGCTACTGGGGGGAGGGGCCGGGCATCTTTCCCTGCCAGAGAGAGAGAGGCACAGGCTACCTGCATGGAAGGAAGAGCCGAGGTGACACAGTGCAGAAGAATCCAGCCTGGTCACACACATCTACAGGTCTGATTTTTAACAGAGCAATGAAAAGCTTTTGTTCTCTTATCAAGGTTGCAGACATCCGTGGGTATCATTGTCACTGGGAAATTAGGAATGCTATTAGAGTTATTATACTATCATCATAATGTGTATAAAGATGTGGGAAGTTGCTAAAGTGACCATATGCACTGTAAATGTGCTTTTATATTTATTTATTGGTAATCTGAACATGTAGATATTTATTTGAGTTTTTTTAAATATAGTTTATATTAATAAATTAATATATCCACATGTTCATATTACCAATAAATAAATATAAAAGCACATTCACAGTGCATATGGTCACTTTAGCAACTTTCAATTACTTCGTACCCATTATGATAATATCTCCAATAGCAACCTAATGTCCTAATGGCAATAATAATAGATACGTGCAGTAGCATGCCCTAAATCCCTGGTGGTTGCCCCAGGTCCTTGGTGCTGCGATCACTGACACCGCAGCAGTATCTCACCCAGCCGATTGTCACCAGTCTCCTTCCACATGGGATGGAATCCGCTTTGCTGAGCAGGGGATCTGTCGGCTGATCCCCTGCTGATCGGAGCAGAGCGGCCAGATAGCAGGTCTGTGTTTACTAACTTTATGCAGAATGGACACAGAAACAGCTCACTCTGCTCTATGGGCAGCTGGGAGTAAACGGACTGCCTGTCCGTTTACACCCAACTACCCTCCAATCCCATCCCACTAGACAGAGGGGGGCAGGTCCCCCTTCATTTTTTTTTAAGGACTGGATTTGAGATAGACAGGTGTAAAAGGACACAAGTTCATTTACACCCACCAGTCCATAGGGGTAAATGGAGGTTCCATCAGGTCCATCTGAAAAACTGACAGGCAGACCTGATCAGACCCCTTGTGTGAAAGGGGCCTTAGGCTCGGTTCACATTGGTGCAATGCAGGAACCAGCGCGACTCCAGTGCAGGTCCCCCCATCACATTTCACTCACAGGCAGTTCACACTCTTCCCCTAAATCAGTTCGCAGATAGCAGTGCGAATTGTGAAATCGGACAGGAATCGGATCACATGGGTGTAAACACATCATGCAATATGATTCCTGTGCAGACCAAAAGAAGGGTCCTGCACCATTTTGGTTCGAATGTGATGCGAATTCAGCCATACAAATGGTATAGCTGAATTTGCATCGCACAGACATCGCCTGTGATCTGCCAGTGCGAACTGGGGAATCTATCCTCAATCCCTTTCCGGTCTCAAAAGTGAGGAACCAGAGGTCTTTTTGGACCCCTGATAGTGCACCAAAGCCCCTCAACAGGGCTTATAAAATATTAGAAAAAATAATATTGTAAAAAAATAATAACATTGTAAAAAGATAATTAAAAATAAATAAAAAATGTAAAAACTGACATTATCCACTGCCCTACTATCTTCAACCTCTGCCCTACTTACACCATCCTGTTCAGGAAAGGGGGGGGGGGTTTGGGGGGGCAGCACTGAACTAAGTCTTTGACCGGGTGAAAGAATGTCTAGCTTCACCACTGCTTCTTCCAGTCTGTTACTTGCCAGTTTATGTGAAACTACAAACCACAGTTTGCCGGGCAGAGACTATAGGGCATGCAGTGTGTTCTGGTTTTACAAGTTCAGGAAATCCACATGCTGCAATCATCTATTTTCTTCCATCTGTCCTCAGTGAGACATGGAAATTGCCACTGCTGAAAATACTAGTTTCCTTCAGTCCTGTTGACTTTCTGGCTTCAATACTATAAGTTACTGACCTGCAGCAAACATATAGATAAGGACGTATTTTCTGATACGAATGGTTGTGCTGACTCAGAATTATTGAAGCCAGTGGTTCAACACAACAGCCAAGGATTTGGCATTGTCAGAAGAAGATCAGCAATTATAGCCTATATGCTTTTTTCAAGTTCATTAAGGTAACTGCTGCACACTGACAGGTGGAAGGAATTGGGCAAGAAGGGTGGAGACACAAGTCACTGTCACAACTTGCCCAATGGAAATATCATGGGGGGGGGGGGGTTGTCAGGTAGGCTGTGCAAGGCCCCATGATTTCTAATGGTGGCTCTGGCAGGGACAGCTGCAGGGTCCATGTTTCAGTAGTGAGCCCTGTTATTCATAGTCATGTGGACACAACAGAGAAACTGGCACTCAATGCAGTCAGCCAAATACAACTCCCTTCCAATGGCTGTCACAGGAATCACAGATGAGAGACTCACAGTGATAGGCAAATGTGGCTGTTCACTGAGGGGAGCTGGACAAGCAGGAAAGTGCTGTGCTGGAAAATCCTTCAATCGTATTCTTGTTACTACTGTTTAGACCTGAGCAAGTATAGCAGATACATTAAATGTACAGGTGGCTTTGTTTTGTGACTTAATTTTTATGTATATTAGTGTTTTCACTGTTTCTTTAATGTGGGGGATGACTTTTCACATAGATAATGTCTAGAGTCCTTCTTTTGCGTTTTGTTGTTGTTTTAGTTGTGCTTGCACACAGTTTTATCTTAATTGCTTAATCCATGACTTAAGCCCTGTACACACAGGCCAATGTCAGGAAAGGTCTCACCTGCTGGTGGTGCTGTGGCTCCCAGATCCATGGACTGCAGTTCCAGTGTTCACCAGCGGGTGTGTTAGGAAAGGGCTCACCTGCTGGTGGCGCTGTGGTTCCCAGATGCATGGACTGCAGTTCCAGTGTCCACCAGCAGGTGTCTCCCAGCAGCCAGAGGCTCATTTAGTCATCACCTGATGCTCGTTGCAGGAAGGTTATTTAAACCATGTCTGTCCTGTGCTGACTGCCTTGGTGTTTTGGTCTCCATGTGCCCGTGACCTGTGATCCTGTATCCTGCATCCTGAATCTGTTCCTGAACCCCAGCCTGATCCCTTCCCGCCTACTCTCTCCGTCTCCTGCTCCCAGTTCCTGCCCTGTCTTGCTCCCAGCTCCCTCTGATTAAACCCCATGTGTATGTATGGCTACAATTACTGTTTGGCATTCCCTATCTGTTGTATATACTTCGTTTAGGCAGTTGTTCTTTGTGTGTCACTATTTGGTTATTTGACTTGTCTTACACAGTTTGGTATGTTGGAGGTGCGTTTACATCTTTGTCCACTTATATTTTAATAAATTATATTATTTTACACTACTTGTGCCTGGCATTCTTTGTTGCAGTTCACACATTTCAGGTCACACCAGTTACTGACAGCCGAATGTCGGGAGACATTGGTCGGTTCAAAATTGGCCGGCTTCCGTCAGATGAGTATGCTGGAAAACCAGCAGCTGACTGACTCCCAATCAACTTTATCAGCCAATGGCGGAGAACGCTGTTTGGAGTGTTCTGGTGGGGGGGGGGGGGCACCCGCACCCCGGGCACTCCCTGTCAGAACACAACAGCTCAGTGGGGGAGATCGCTGTACTAAGTTCATATAGTTAGTACAACGACTCAATGAACAATGTACAATGAAAAAACAAAACTGATAGTGTGTACGCCTTGCTGGTTCAGATTGTGAAGACCGATTCCCTGAAGCCACTTTTTTGCCAGTTTCCAAGTGGTCTTGTCACTACCCCTCTCTAATGTCATTACGCTTGCACTGTAATCATATGCGCAGTACCAGAGGCCGCATCATCAATCAGGATCAGATTTTGTTACCCCCAGTCACAAGACATCTAAGAGTAGCAAAGAAAGTTAGTGTTGGAAGAATCCACTCTGCTGTCACTCCCGATTGATCTCTGAATGGTGAAAATTCTCTAATCAATGTCACCAACTCAACATATCTTATTAATACTGGCCCAGGTAAGCAAATGCCCCCCTGTCCATCTGCCCTCAACCCAGTCTTCCCCTGCTGGATGCACTTGGGATCTTGTCACAAGGCCTATAGCATTTTGTTATATATTGCCAATATATACAGAAAAACAGGACATTGATGAACAGAAAAAAAATCAATAAACCATGATAAATACTGATGACACAGAAAGGTATAGTCAATGTAATATGTCCACTTTAATAATTAGATCCTGGTTTTTATGTTAACTAGTGTCAGTAAGAAGCTTTATATTAGCCTTAGCTTCCTCCTAACCCAAACCAAAGACTTAGCAGTTGTTTATGCACACATACAGTTGCTGAACGCGAATCCACACTTCTGTCAACAAACTGAGTTTTAGGAGGAAGTAATAGGCTGTGAAAATGTTGTATTTTTAAGTGAACCACATATTTTTTTACTTGGATAAACAGTTATTAATAGTTTGAGTCTGATTATGTTGGAAACCTCCATTAATGTTTGCAAATATAATTAAAAACACAGCCACAAGCAGGTTTTTATGACATCGGTTTTGGCTGGAAGTTCACAAAGTGCAACGTGACCTTTTTCTTATACATTGTGCTCATTAGGTTACATTGCATCCAGGTTTTCTGACCCTTTAATTAAGGGTGATATGTGTTCTTCGGATCGAATTGTCTTCAGAAGCAGAATTTGTGGTTGGCACATAACCTAAGACGCATAATACCTCTAACAGGTTCTGGGTTTCCCATTATATCTACTTTGTTGCAGTTCTTATAGGTATAGTCTGTCAAGAAAATTGAAGTTCAGTAGCGGGATCTCTTTTTGCCTTCACCGCCATAAAGTCTCACTCTTCCTGCCGCAGACAAAAAAATCTCACATTTACAATAAAATTGTGAGACCCACTCATAACGGCTTCAGCAGATAAGAGGAGCTGGGAACTTTTGTACTAAGATTGTGCAGTCAGAGTTAAGTATAAGGATACAAAATGTAAACATAAGTTAATGGGCAGTAGACCATAAGGTGAAGGAGTCCAGGAAGATTTTAATGGTTTACAATTTGACCTTAAAAAACAGCCAACGGCCTCAAGGACAAAGTCACCTTCTTGCACGTATACTGGAGCTGTTCAATTATCGCCACGTATTGGCAAATGGTACATCAGCTTCTTCAAAACCTCTTTGGATTACAAATCCGTCCGGAGCCATCCCTCTTCCTGCTAGACCTTCCCCTGCGCACATTTTCTAAACTACATAAAAAACTGCTCCGAAACCTCCTCACAGCAGCGAGGTGCCTGGTGGCGCTTAATTGGAAGAGTCGTCTTCCCCCTACACAGGAAGCCCTCGATGCTGGAATTAAAGATGTTAAACTGATGGAAAAAAATGACAGCCAGGCTACAAGACCGGTTGGAAGCTCACAACCAAATATGGGAATCATGGCATCTCCAGGAGGACCCAAGTTGACAGAGTCCCCTCAGTCTCTTTTTCTCTCCTTTTCTCACTTACTATTCTTCTTTCTCTTACCTAATTTTATTCTCTAGAACTGGTGTTACTTAACAGATATATGATGTAATGCTGATATTTGAACATGCCGTCGGTTGCTTGCATACTGTAAACCAGGGTTTCTCAACCAGGGTTCCGTGGAACCCTAGGGTTCCTCCAGAGGTTGCTAGGGGTACCTTGAGCAATGGTCAATTTTTACCTCTCAGATAAATTCCCAATGACATCATTGATCTTTTTAGCTATCTGTAAGGGGGTAAGTCTTCCCAATGATTCTTCCCATTGACCACCACACTAATGTATCATCAGTTGTAGATTTTTAATTTTTAGCAGGGATTTCCCGAGACCGAAGAATTATTTCAAGGGTTCCTCGGTGTTGAAAAAGTTCAGAGAGGCTGCTGTAAATGTTGAATTTTCTGGCCTTGTGGCCAAATTTTCAAGCAAGAATTTGTATCACAGTTCATAAACTCCTCCTGTTCTAATAATAAAAAATTGTTATTTAAAAAAAAAAAAAACAGCCAACGCATTTCAGGGGCAACGAAATTCCTACTTCATCAGGGCTACAAAGCCGATCTAAAACACAACATGAAATCTTTTGCCCTTATATACTTGTAAATAAAAATTAATAAATAGTATATTATAGGAAAGTATTATATGAAAAATAGACCTGGATGTGAAAGTATAATTTAACACTGTTGCAAGATGTTAAAATTATGTGTTAAAATGATGATGGGACTCCTGTTTTTTAAACTTCTTTTTGAATTTACATTTCCTAGAACGTAAATGATTTTGACAAGCTTACATGTCAGCAGCTTTATAGGCTGGTGTTACGATGTGACTGTGAAGAGGCCATTCTCAGAAATCGAAATCAAGTTAAACGTGCCTGTGCATACAGTTTGTACTGCAATGGAAGCACATGTCCTAGGACTACATAGACTAAACAGTAATTATGGCAGAAAGTTTCAAAGAGGACTCCAATTGGCAGGATCACCTGGTGCAAGAAAAAAAAGAAAAACTTTATAAAAAATAATGATACCCACAAATCTGGGTTACGCTACAATTTTATAATTGTTTAATTTAGGGTTTACATACATTTTAAAGCAGATCTAAAGTCTTACTTTGAAAATGTGCTAGCAGGTAAGAGTCATGCAAAGTCTCTTTAGCAAAACGTTTGCCTGGTGCTCCGAGAAATTTTTCTTTGCCTATCTACACTGCATGGAATATGCCTGTACATCCTTCCCTTTCTCAACACACGTGAATAGAGCCACATGCACAGGCGTTACAGCATCATTTACCGTCCAGTGGCCAAAAGGGAGCGCCATGGGTCCCAGAAGGGGAGGAAGTTGGTGACGACAGACTAGACATGTGCAGAGCGAAAAATTAGTTTAGTTTTGTCTCGTTTCGATTCGTTATTTACATAAGTTTGTTTAGTTAGATTTGTTTAATTCATTTTCAGAATTTGTTTCGTTTATTCATTTTCAAATAGATTAGAAAAGTTTTCGAATCAATTTCGAATAGTTTTTGAATTTGAATAGTTTTTGAATAATTTTCCAATTTCCAAGGAGAATGGGGTAGAGTGGAAAGTGGAGGAATAGAATGGAAAAAGATAGAATACAATAGCAGGGAATATAACAGAAAATGAAAGAATATAATGTGGTGGAGTGGAACAGATTTGTTTTACTCTGTTGTATTCTATTCTTTTGTTTTCTTTTATATTCTTTTCTAGTCTATTGTTTTTTTTTTCTGTTCTTTTCCTTTGTTTTATATTCTATTCTGTTCTCTTTGGAAATTGGAAAACTACTCAAATTCGAGGACTTTTCGAATTCTAATTTGAAAATGATTGGTATTTGAAAACTTTACGAATTTGTAAACTATTGGAATTCGACAAGTATTCGAAAACTATTAGAAAATGATTTGAATTCGAATTTTGTACGAAATTTCTTTTTTGTTATTTTGGATTCATTTAAATTCGGTACTATTGTAATTCGGAAATTCGGATACATCCGAATTTCCGAAAAATGAAAATTCGTCCGAATTTTAATATGGAAAAAAACTAAACACACATGCCTATGACAGACAGAGAGGTAAACTCTGAGAGGGGTAAGTGTGCGATAATGTACAAATATGTTGTTGGCATACTTGCACATTATGCAAAGCCTCTTTGCCAGTTTATGAAATTTAGTTTTGCTTCAACTAACCATATGTGCCGGCATCTTAGTGCCTATTGGCAGCTTACAGGTATCTGTCTATCTCTCTGTAAAATTGCCCAACTCCATCCAAACCGTCCAAAACATAAACCCCACATCCTATTTTTTTATTACCCTGTGAAGCAAGATATACTCATCTTGACCTTGTCCCTTGCCAGAGGTCCTCTATTCCAACGAAGCAGATGTGCCTGCACCAGCCGGTCCATGACAGTTTCCTTGCACTGACATCAGTCCTCTTTTTAATCCTGAGAGGACGTACCCCTGGCCCACCAGTAGGAAGTGTCCACATCACTCCGGCAGTGACATAGACATCTGAAGAAAAACCCAGCCTCATGTAAACTGAAGAGGTGAGAAGATTTAGGGCACATGACCCCAGCTTTGGATAAGTAAAAAGGGCATTTTAGATCGGGTGGGGTTCAGGAGGAGCCTGAAAATGAGGTTTAAATTGCATTTTAGACTTGTACCATATATCTACTTTTTTTAATTTTCCCATAGTTCTTCCCCCTTTCCTCCAAGCACCCCCAACCCTGGGATCGAAAAAATTCATACAGTTTTTCCCCTACACATTTCCTGGCTAAACCAATCACATCACAGGAAGCTCCTCTTCTCCTTCTAGTGGTGGCAGTAAATGGACATTCTTCCAGGAATGAGCGTGTGAGTGCTGCTTAGTCCTGAAGGACTGTGTGCCCAGCCTGTGTGATGGGTGTAGCGGGGAAACAGAAAAAAAATAAATAAATACCGTATTTTCTGGCGTATAAGACTACTTTTTATACTAAAAAACACCCCCCAAAAATCGGGGGTCGTCTTATACGCCGGGTACTGTAGCTTCGGCTACATACAGAATGTCCATATAAAATGTTTAGCCCCCTGGATGTGTAATACTGTAGCTTCAGCTACTTACAGAACGTTCCTCTGCTGTAGCGATGCATGTACCGCACTGAGCCAATCACGGCAAGCGGTTTATTCTATTAATGCATACAAAGCCTGCTCAGATTGGCAAAGGTTGTATAAGCCGCCTCTCTGACTCATGGCAATCCGAGCAGGCTTTGTATGCATTAATAGAATATATCACTTGCCGTGATTGGCTCAGTGCGGTACATGCAAGTACTACAGCAGAGGAACATTCTGTAAGTAGCCGAAGCTACAGTATTACACATCCAGGGGGCTAAAACATTTAATATGGACGTTCTGTAAGTAGCCGAAGCTACAGTGCCGGTACTGTATTACACATCCAGCGGGCTAAAAGATTAATAATAGGGAAGTTCTGTATGTAGCCGAAGCTACAGTACTGTATTAGGGCACATCCAGTGCGCTGATGTTATTAAATGGTGTTGCCTCGGAAAGGGGTAGTCTTGTACGACGAGTATAGGGCAAATCCTATGATTTAACAGGAAAATTAGGGGGGTCGTCTTATACGCCCAGTCGCCTTATACGGGTATATATATATTTTTTATGGAGTTGGGCTTTAATGCACAACATACAGTATGTGCTCACTTTCAGCCGTATATAATATCTGATTTTAAACACGGCAACAATAATATCACAGCACCTTACTGAAATTCTGTACAGAAATAGCATTAGACCTAGAATCCTTCTAAAGCAATATTTTAATTTGAGCTCATTTACACTTAAGAATAAGTGTTAAAGTACTCCATATATTACCCTATTCAGTCAGTTTTCTGCCACTAGCTACATTTAATGAAACATAAATCCTGTGTTTCTACTTCACTGGAACTAAGACATATTAATCCACTGGTGCCACCGTCCTGATTATGGTAAAAAATATGGGCGATACTGAGAAAAAAATGTGCACTTAGCAATTTATTACTAACACAGAACTCAGAAAAGAAAATACTTTATCAAAGAATGGTCATAGTGCATTGTCTATGCACTGAATATTGGCACTCCATCTGCCCCGCATGTTCATGAATTGGGATGTTACAGACATGGAGATCAATTAGTGCAGTGATCATCTGTGTAAAGTAGTTTTCCTTCAAGCAGAACAATTTACTGCTAACTGACATAAGAGATTATCACTGCTAAGTGATACTGCTATGTTTATTTTCTATATTTTACAGCACCAGCAGTCTGTAGTTTTAAAGGGAACATGTACCCATTCACATCTGCCCTTGCTGCAGAAAGTACTTACAATCTAAAGTCCCTACTACAGTCACACATACACCAAGAAAAAAGTTGAAATTAATTAAAATTAGCACTATCTTATTGGAGGAAACCTATTAAAATGTAAGGATTACACACACGTCCGATGCATAGTGTCCTTGTTGGAAATAAACCCAGAACCCCAGTGTTGCAAGGCAAGAGTGTCCAAAAAGGTACAATGTACACTGGGCATTTAGCCCTGGTGCATGTGATTCTGGCATTTAGCTGTACAAATGTCCCATCCAGCCCCACCACTGGCAGCCTGTCAAAGTCTAAGAGAGGCTGACAGCTGCTGCAGCTGGATGGCGGCACCTAGTGGTATGACAAAACGCACACCGCAAATTTCAAATGCCATTCTTCTTAATGGCATCGAAAAACGCAGTGCTGTTCTACCGCGACTGTCAAGCAATAAATTGTGCTGCAATCACGGCATACTGCATCGCATGAAGATTGTCACCCAAAAGTAGCTCTTGAACTTTTTTTATGCGTCAAGCTTCGGGTGATATGGTTTGCTGCCATTGCAGCGTGATTTATTGTGCGACAATCATAGCAGAACCACACTGCATTTGTAGGTGCCATTAAGATGAATGGCATCTGAAATTCGTGTTGTACCATTTGTCATTTTACCAGAGCGTTTCGAAATTGCGGGCAGAATCATGGCAATTCTTACTGCGATTCAAAATGCTCAGGTGTGAATGCAGGCTAAGGGTCCATCCATGTACACTAACTAAAAATCGCTACTTCTACAGAAGTTTGGTGTGTTTTGCCTTTAGAAGCAGCTCAGTGTTATTCTACAGGGTGGGTCATTTATATGGATACACCTTAATAAAATGGGAATGGTTGGTGATATTAACTTCCTGTTTGTGGCACATTAGTATATGTGAGGGGGGAAACTTTTCAAGATGGGTGTTGACCATGGCGGCAATTTTGAAGTCGGCCATTTTGAATCCAACTTTTGTTTTTTCAATAGGAAGAGGGTCATGTGACACATCAAACGTATTGGAAATTTCACAAGAAAAACAATGGTTTTAATGTAACTTTATTCTGTCATGAGTTATTTACAAGTTTCTGACCACTTATAAAATGTGTTCAATGTGCTGCCCATTGTGTTGGATTGTCAATGCAACCCTCTTCTCCCACTCTTCACACACTGATAGCAACACCGCAAGAGAAATGCTAGCACAGGCTTCCAGTATCCGTAGTTTCAGGTGCTGCACATCTCGTATCTTCACAGCATAGACAATTGCCTTCAGATGACCCCAAAGATAAAAGTCTAAGGGGGTCAGATCGGGAGACCTTGGGAGCCATTCAACTGGCCCACGACGACCAATCCACTTTCCAGGAAACTGTTCATCTAGGAATGCTCGGACCTGACACCGATAATGTGGTGGTGTCAGGGTGGCAGCCCTGCCCGGATGATTTTTGCTAAGCTACCGAAACCTTCCCCCTATCCTATGCTCGACAACATACAGTAGATACTAATTACTCTGTGGTGTAACATAAGAACTAGGAGGGCTAATTAGACTCCTTGAGATAACAAAGGAAGTGTACACAGGACACAGAACAATGCTGAATTTCTGATATTAACTGGGGGCGTTCTTTTGCACT
Organism: Glandirana rugosa; assembly: GCA_018402905.1. NCBI lineage: Eukaryota > Metazoa > Chordata > Amphibia > Anura > Ranidae > Glandirana > Glandirana rugosa. The sequence goes on from BLSH010241805.1 coordinate 1,417,258, forward strand.
TATCCAATAGATATTACAAAACAATTCCAACTGGACATTTAACTGACCAAAAAGGAGCAATTAAGAGAAATTCATAGTTAGGATTTACACACAAATAAGGACTGCAGTTGTTACTTTACACTGGCTGTGTTGCATCTACTGAATGTATCCACATAAAGCATGCAGCAACTCAGTTTCATTTGGTGAGCTCAATGTAGCCAATGTGTAGTACTGTAAACATCCGTGATGTCTCAGCCCAACCCAACTACAGCAAAAACAGCAATACAGTTGCATGGTCAACAGTCACAACATTTGGTCAATCACTTATAATAATCTAATAAATTATGAATAAAAGCACATTAAATCAAGTATTGTAATTGCTTGCTTGCTGTGTTGGTCCTTTACATAATTTATTATTTATTCATGTGCAATATGCCTTTGAATGTGTTAGCACATTTGACTGCTTCATAAAGAGTCAATTCCTTGACACAGCCCCCTTCCTCCTTGCATATCATAGCCATCTCTTATTCTGGGGGTGTCTTACTACTGATTGGGATGGCCCAGCTCCTCTGCCCCTCCCTTCACCTTCTTAGAAAACCTTATATAGGCTATGTCGCTTCTGGAGGAGGAACAAAGGAGAGTGTCACTTGAGTCAGGGCTCATAATTTGAAGTCCAGAGCTACTAACCAGGCCTTAAGGGTTACTCGCCACCAGTTGCCCCACCCAACCCCTACCATGCGCAGTTTAAGGTTAAAACGCCTCTCCTCAAGCCCCTTTGTGTGGCCTCGTGTCCTCGTACACTCCCTAGAACTAAATCGTTTTTTTACTATGCTGGGATCCCCATTGAGGTATTTGTAAATCGCTATCATGTCCCCCCATAAGCATCGCATCTCCAGTGAGAATAGTTATAGTGATTGCAGTCTTTCCTCATAGTTGAGGTCCTCCAGTCCCCTAATTAGTTTTTTTGCCCTTCTTTGAACTCTCTCCAGCTCTAGCACATCCCTTTTGAGAACCGGTGACCATAATTGGACAGAGTACTCCAGATGTGGCAAAAATGGAGACAAAGCTACTTATTCCATCCTCTATTTCATTTATAAATAAGTTGAATAGAATTGGTCCCAAGACTGAACCCTAAGGTTCTCCACTCACCACTTCAGACCAGTCTGAGTACATGTTATTTATCACTACCCTTTGGACACGTCCCTCTAACCAGTTTCTTACCCAAGCACATGCCCTATGGTCCATGCCTGTAGATCTTAGCTTGTAGATTAAGGGCTTATGGGGACTGTATCAAATGCTTTTGCAAAATCCAGATACACCACAGGCTTCCCCCTATCTAGAGGGCAGCTCACTTCCTCGTAGAACGTTAGCAGGTTGGTCTGGCAGGAATGACCTTTCGTAAACCCATGCTGAATACTGCTAATAATATTATTTTCCTCTGTGAATCCTTGGATATAGTCCCTAATCATCCCCTCCAATAATTTACCCACTATTGATGTTAGGCTGACTGGCCTGTAATTCCCAGGAATATGCCTCTGCCCCTTTTTGAATATTAGTACCACGTTGGCTTTTCTCCAATCAGCTGGTACCAATCCTGTCACTATGCTGTCCATAAAGACTAGGAACAATGGCCTGGCAATAACCTGACTGAGAGGACTCTCGGGTGTAAGCCATCTGGTCCCGGTGATTTATTTGTGTTAAGTTTGTTGAGTTTTTCCCTGACTCCATCCTCTGTTAGCCACGAGGTTATGTCTGTGTTATGTGATGTGTCAGTGTCAGCAGTACAATCTTGGTCAGTAAACCGTTGTTCTTCTTGCGTAAAAACTGAGTAGAAGAAGGTATTTAGTACAGTTGCTTCTTTGTGTCATCTGTAACCATCCTCCCATCCTCATCCTTTATGTGTTTAATGTGCTCAGTTTTTACCTTTTTACTGATGATATATCTAAAAAAGTTCTTTGGGGTTTTTTTTTGCTTTCTTCCGCTATGTGTCGTTTTTAGCCACCCTGATTGCGGTTTTACACTTCTTGTTGCATTCCTTGTAGTGTTGGAATGCATTGTGCCCATAAATGCAGGATAACCATTGCCCATAATTGCAGGATAACTAGTGCCCATAAATGCAGGATAACCAGTGCCCATAAATGCAGCGTGACATGTGCCCATAAATGCAGGATAATCAGTGCCCATAAATGCAGCGTGACATGTGCCCATAAATACAGGATAACCAATGCCCATAAATGCAGCCTCACCTGAGGAGAGCAGAGGAAGAGGGCAGCCGGCCCGATCATCAGAGAGCAGGGATTGCCCACTATAACAGATTTCTTAAGAATTTCCGCGGTGTCCCTGGAGCTCACCATCACACAGTCCCACCTCCTGGCCCAGCGGGTAGGGTGAGGTATCAGAGTCTCCAGGGGCTGCTGACATTACTTACAAAATGGAGGAACCCAGAAACTGGGGTTGCCATATCATCCCTTTAATCCAGGGCACACATGAATTACACAGGTTCTGAGGCTAATTAAATGCAGATAAGGCACCAAGTAAGTTTAATTACCACCTTAATCAGCCGCAGAACCTGTGCAATTGATACATGTCCTGGATTAAAGGGATGATGTGGCAACCCTAGTTGCTGGGTTCCTGGGTTCTCAGGGCTTTTGAATGTCTAAAAACAAAGTACATTTTTTTCAGGTAAATAACACGCCTAAAATACATTACATGAACATGTAAACATGTTGAAATGAAAAGTCTGTTGACAGTACACCTACTAATACCTACTATCCAAACCTCTATTTTCTGGCTTTAACCCCCTTAGCATTTACCCCAAGTATTACCCAGGTGTGGAATTCTATGTAAAAAGGCTTAATCCTGAGCGTTATTTGGAGTAACCATTTTTACATAGTACACCTAAGGTGAGTGGAGCAACACAACCCCAGAGAGTTAAAATGCCCCTTACCCACCCTACCTTCCTCAGAGCCCTTTACACCCCTCCCCTAGAGCCACACAGAGCCCCTTAGTTCAGTACCCTCCCAGCTCCCCTCTTTCATCCCACTGAGACAAATGCCAAGGCAGGACTGCTTGGACTGACACCATTGTCACAACAGCATTTTTTGCTGTCACTGTTAAGGAAGCCCATTCATTTTCAATGAGCTGCAAGTGAACTGCAATGGATAATTTAATGGCCATGCACAATTTTTTTTCAATAACATTAACTGCATTGACAGTGCCTCGTGGTGAACATAGGTGCATGGGAGTACTATTAAATATGTGCTTACCACATATTACGGCAACATGTAGTAGCACACGTTGTGTGTTGTGGAGCTAGTCAAAATGAAAAGGGCCCTATCGCATTGGTGTTCTGTTTGCTTTTCACCCGTTTGTTTTCTAATGAAAAACGGACAGCAATTAATTCCTGTGGGCTTATGGATGTAATTGGATGATTATCAATTCTAAATGGAACAAGGCTGTGGCGAACCAGTGACAGCTGGTGGTATATTTTTTGGGGGGGGCAGCAGAAAATGCACCCACAGCCACCCCCCTGTTCATTCGGGTCACCCACACCCTACCCCCCCGGTCGGTTGGTTACCAGCCCCACACTTACCCTATCTATGGCTTGGGCAGCACTTCCCTCCTAGGCCAATAGGATTGCTTCTCCTTTTGGCCATTTGGGAAACAGGCCTCCTTGTTGGCTGGGAGGAGAATCAGTGTGACAATAGCGAATATTCCCCCTTTTTTTAGGCCTATTAGAGCCTCTAGCTTTAATCACATGCTTCAAAAAAAAAACACCATTGGAATCCATGCGTCCGGCGCCCCCACATGTAGATTTGGGTGCATGGATAGGGGGGTGCGGTGCCCCCGCGCCCTGCATTACGGGCCACCACTGATCTGAACAGATGTAAAAGGATGTAAACACATGTTCTGTTTATATCTGTTTTTATGCAAGAAACTGTTTTTGTTTATACTTTGTCACCTATGATTGGTTTCTGCAACAACTTAAAGGGTAAATCCATTTTCGTAGGAAAAAAATTAGCAAATAGAATAAAAACAATATACTGTAGCATATAAATATGTGACTTAAGTCATATTGTAATTGACTGTTATTAAAAATTTCCTTTTCAATCTGCAGTACTGTAATTTTCTGTAAAATGCAATTCAATATGGCTACCTGGAGGTGTCCTGTATACAGATGGTATACAGAGCGCTCCCCAGAAACATCATTTCCTGCTTGTGTGATTGGCTCACTGATTTTCCTAGAAGTCTGCACTAAGATAGTGAAGTCAGATTTTTGGCATCCTTTGCAACAAAAATGGCATTTTTGGTGAGATACTCTCAAAAAGAAAGCAAATCTAAAGGGATGTAGACCCTGCCAATTTCCTCATTAGAGCCCTGCGGGTGCAGCAGCTGATTGATTATTATAAATCCACTGCCATTCTCATCCACTTTGTACATGGACACAGACAAACAAATAGTTGTAAAAAAAAAAATACATATTTGGGGGGAACACCCTACCAAAGGCATGGTGCTGCTTGTAAAGACCAATAGACAAAAAAATGCATATTACAGCGCACACATGATACATACTCCTGCCAGGCTGTTTAAAGCATCTAAACGTATATAGCAAAAAATGCAAAAATACGGGGGTTTGGTCACACTGAATGGCCATGAAGTGCTTAAGCCCACTGACTGCTGCAAAGTACCCCGTTTTACCAGTGGGTTCCTACACTAACCTTAGAGTGAATGCTCCTATCTCAAACCATGGAGGCCAACGCCTCTCTTTATGGGAGACCAGAGGACACATCCCATGGATCAGGTGGACACTGATTGGGGGTAATTAAGGAGGATGGGGTTCAAATAGTTGTATCTTCAGAATAACTAACTAAAATTTGTTAAAATACTTGCAATGTACATAGATCATCCAGAGAAGAATGTTTTTTTTTTCAACAAAAGTGGAGTTAGGCTTTAAAAATACCGATGCAAAATGGATGTAAACTGAACTGAACGAAGAAGGATGTGCAAACTGAAGTAACCTGAATCCGGTATTCATAAGTTTTTTTTTTTCAATATAATTTTATTAAAAAGGTTGTAAAGCCTCTAAAAAAATAAAACCCTGTAAGAAAAAGGCATAATGAGCTAGTATGAATCGCATACTAGCTCATTATGAAATACTTACCTTAGTACGAAGCCTTGTATCGGAGTCGGCACTCCAAGTACAGGGCCAACATCTTCCACCCAAAGTTACTTCCGGGTTCGCGGCTCCGGTGCTGGCCGGAGCCGCTACGGCGCAACTCCCGCGCATGCGAGCAACGTCGGTAACCCCCTTCGAAACGGCACCATGCAGCCCGTTTCTTCAGTGCGCATGTGATGATGACGTCGGCAAAGTCAGATACAAGGAATGTCTCCTAAACTGTGCAAGTTTAGTAGATAGTCCCGGGACTTACGGGTAAGCCTTATTATAGGCTTACCTGTAGTTTAAAGTGGTTGTCCAGAGTTGACAACCACTTTAAGTACTCAGGGAGGGCAACGCCCAATTACAACATCAATAAAAATACATTGCAAACAATTTCACACATTAATATACCATGGTTTCAATAACTGGACCCTAGTGAAAGCATCAGAATCTCTTTTTAGAGACAAAATAAAAGATATTTCAACCATAACTGCCTTATTCATTTTCTGGTAAACATAACATAGTGCAAAATGGCCACAAAATATGGCCGTGAACTGCCCAACCCCTACATTTTATTATTATTCTCAGAATTGAAGAGAAAAGAAATAAAAGGAAACAGAAAAGAAAATAAGCCATCAAATACTAGAAAAGAGAATAGAAAAAGGTAAGTAGGAAGGGATATTTAGAAAGAAGAACAAGATAAGGGTGGGGGGTCCGGGTGGCAAGGCGCTCTAACAAGCTGAATAGGTATGTTGAGCAGTCACTAGAGGTTCTTTTACAATAGGTTTATTAATATGTTGTCCAGAAGTTACATATAAGACATAGAGTACAAAAGGTAACATAATGCATGGTACGTCAAATGAAATTACATTGTAAGAGCCATGTTGCTTAGGACATGTGCCTGACGCCACATTAAGAGCATCCCGTACTTTCGCGGGGGCTATCATGTTTACATAGATGCCAACTAGCATCAACACAGACAGGAAGTACAGCAGTATTGGTTATCTGCACCAAACCTTCTGCAGAGGAGAAAAAGAAAGGAGTAAGTACAATGAAGTAATATGAATAAAAGAAGAAAAAGGTAGAAAACACAGAGCTGAGAGTAGTAATAGAGATTTGAGATTGGAGTGGTCCGTTGGGGGGGTAGGTCCGCGGGGGTTCAGATCTGAAGCAATATATTGTCGAACCTGGAGGGCATGACATGTGTGGTCCATGGGTGCCAAATCTTGAGGAATTTATCATGGGTATCTGAAAGGATGGCTGTTAACTTTTCATTTATCATGATGTCATTCATACGATTCTTTACTGCTTACTTTAAGCAGAGGGGATTTCCAGGCCCTCGCTATAGTTAATTTAGTGGCAGTAAAAAGATGTTGGGCTAACTGACGTTCCGGGCGTAGTAATTCTATAGTAGCTTCACCTAATAGGGCTTCATATGGATCCCGTTTTATGTTAACCCGGAACATAGTTCGAAGAAGAACATATATCCTAGTCCATAGCCTACGTACCCTTGGGCATGTTCACCAAATGTGGGCCATTGTCCCTTCTTGGGAGCAACCCCTGAAACACAATGGGGAATGGGATGGGAGAGCAGTCACTAGAGGTTCATCTAAGAACTAAGTAGGGACAACCCTTCATCAGACAATATAAACAGATTCCACAACCTCCATGTTTAGAGTATGTTTCATGTTTGTTCTGCCTCCAGTTTATTTATGCCCTCTACTTTACGTAACCAACTTCCAATAGAAGGTGGTTTATGCATCTTCCATAGTAAAGGAATACAGGATTTGGCAGCATTCAACAAATGCCGCACAACTGATTTCTTATATTGTTTTGTCGGGATTGTGGAAACGTGGAGTAAGAAGAACGCAGAATCGTCAGGATCCGTGAATTTTTTTGAATTGTTGAGTGATATTGCGGACCATCCTCCAAAAATGTTTTAGCTTAGGGCAGGACCAAAATATATGGAGGAGCATTCCCCTGCCCGTCCGGCATCTCCAACAGCGATCTGTAATGTTTGGATAGTATTTATGCAATAATTGAGGTGTGCAGTACCACCTAGTCAAGATTTTGTAATTAGTTTCTTGCATTTTTGTGCAAATGGATGACTTCAAAGAGAAGCGGAAAATATTTTGTTGTTGAATTATGATGAATGACCGGTTCAGCTCTGCTTCCCATTTTTGTACAAATGACAGTTGTGGTTGTTCTGGGGGGAGTTAAGCAGCGTATAGGTTTTGGACAGCACTTGTGTCAAAGTTCCTTCATCTATGCAGTATTCTTCAAAGGATGTTACGTTCTGATTGAATTGGGCAGCATTTGGGATGGAGTGTAGGAAGTGATGTAGTTATAGAGTATTCCAGAAAGAAAGTCGGACACCTCCAGTAGCACGTGTCAGTGTCGTTAAAGAGGGCCAATGATCCACCTACAAGAAGTGAGAAGCTTGATCTCGACCTGCCCCACGAATAGAGTCAAACTCTGGTGGTCTAATTCTCAGAGGAATGTCTGGATTTTCCAGAATTGGGAACAACGGGGAGTTCCGAGTAGAGAGGGAGGCTGGGAAAACAGTCTTAGAGTATACGCGAAGTGTGGTCCGAGCATAGGATGAGCTTTCAGTATCGGAGTTAAACTATAAAAGCACCACAAGGCACTTTTCAATGGAATGGTCGTTTGTGTTTGCTCCAATTGTGCCCAGAGTTCATCTTTAAAATGCCAATTCCTGTCAATAAACTGCCCAAGGTGCACAGCTTGGTAATATTTCCATACATCGGGAAGTGCTAACCCCTCGTAGTGCTTGGGTAGGGTAAGGTATCTTCTTGGGAGGCGTGGTTTTGTGTGTGCCCAAATAAATTTAATAAAAAGTGAGTGTGTTTGTTTGAAGTAGGAGGAAGGTATCTGTACCGGTAAGGCTTGAAATAAATAGAGAAATTTTGGGAGAATACACATTTTGAGGAGGTTGCACCTCCCAAACCATGAGTGCATCCCCGTGTGCCATTTTTCTAGGAGAATACGGGTCCTGGTCAACAAAAGTGGGAAATTAAGCTCATAGGTTCGTGATAAAGTACAGGGAATGTAGGTGCCTAAACATTTGAGGGCGTCCTCTAACCATTTAAATGTATAACTGGATTTCAGAACCTTTAAAAGAGAAGTATGGGTTTTGTTTTTTTTTCCCCATTATACTCACCTAGATGGATGCAGCATTGGACCGATGCTGTATCTGTCCCCTGGCGTCTGTACACTGAGAACTGAGCCACGAACACCGCTGATGGCTCTGTTCTCACTGATCCTCCATGCTCACTGGATTGCTGAGCTGTGGAAGGGCGGGGATCGGCCATCTCAGGCTCTCAGCGGCTCGCTGAGAGGCTGAGAAGGCTGTCAGTCAAGGCACTTGGTGGATCCCTACTCTTGAAGTCGTGATCACGCGGTGCCTGTCCTGACTCCTGTGACCTCAGCAGAGAGAGGACTTTAGTCCTCTGCTGAAAACATGTTACAGGAGTACAAAACGAATTGCACTCCTGTGACCCATAGGAGAAGTATGGCCAAACGAGCCCAGGCCATACTTCTCCTTTAAGAGAGTGGAGGCTACTTTAACACCCATAGCTGCTGATTTGTCAAAATTGATCTTTAGATTAGAAAGTGTGCCATAAATTTCAAATTCCTTAAGAAGATTGGGGAGCAATACTGTGGGATTGGTTAAAGTGGTTGTCAACCTGTGACAACCACTTTAACCTACAAGTAAGCCTAGAATAAGGCTTACCTGTAGGTGCCCTGCATATCTCCCAAACCTGCACAGTTCAGGAGATATGCAGTGTTCTGCATGTGCCAACGTCATATCGGCACATGCGCAGTGAAGAACTGGCCTCCGTGCCATTTCTCCACTGGCACTGTGCCATGACTGGCGGCTCCCGTGCGTATGCGGCACGTAAGTGGCACATAATGGGCTACTATGTGATTCATAGTAGCCCATTATGCTTCTAATTTACAGGGGACTGAAGAGGAAGTAAACCCAATCTGAGTTTACTTCCTCTTTAAGGAGAAGAGAAGGTCGTCCCCATATGCTGATATTTTGTGTTGGAGATTACTGGCTATTATACCTGTGATATCTGAATTTAAGCGAATTGTACAGAGAAAGGGTTCTAGTGACAAGGTGAAAAGAAGAGGGGATAAGGGGCATCCCTGTCGTGTTCCATTTGTGATGGAAAAAGGGTCTGAAAGAATACCGTTCGCTTTGACTTGGGCCGTGGTGCAGAGTAAAGTTTAGTAATCCATTGAATCATATTGTCCCCCAGACCAATGTGTTTGAGCACTGAGATCATGAATGACCAGTTAACCCAGTTGAATGCCTTTTCAGCATCAGTACTGAGAAAGATACAAGGAGTCTGAGTGGAGGAGGTCATGTGGATCAAATTAAGAACTTAAGTGGTTTTATCCCTAGCTTCTCATGAGGGGATGAATCCCACTTGATCTAGATGGACTATGTTTTGTAGCTGGCATGCCAGCCGGGTTGCTAAGATCTTCATAAAAAGCTTAAGGTCAATGTTAGAAGAGAAATAGGTCTGTAACTGCCACAGGAGGACGGGTCTTTGTCTTCCTTGGATATTCATCAGTTTTTACTTAGCAAAAAGAGTGATGAATGCTGAACTGATAATGGCTTTGTGAAAGGGCCCTTACACTGCCATACACCATACTTAGCTTTGTGTGATACTGAGCATAAGTGGCGGCTGGTGGTATATTTTTTGGGGGGCTGGCAAACAATCCACCCGCTGCCCACCCCCGGTCAGACGGTCATCAGACCCGCTTCCACAGGAAGACAATAGCGAATATTAAGTGCTCTGCGCCCCAAGCCCACCCTTTCTTGAAGCCTCTGGCTCTAATCCTGTGCTTCTAAAAAAAAAAAACCCCATTGGAATCCATGCATCTGGCTCCCTGAATGTAGATTAGGGGACAGGATGCATGCAATAGGGGGTGACGCCCCTGTGCCCTGCATTACAGGCTGCCACTGCTGATCATTGTGGTAAGATACAGTAAGCTGCATGTTATACTACAAGTTACAGTAAAGCCTCCTACACACGGGCCGATGTCAACTGAACGTCCCACTTTTGTCCAAATTGGGTGACGGTGGTTAAGTCTAGCGTACTAACGTGAATCAAGTAATCGGCCAACAAAGCCGAATGTGGTGACGTGTTCCGAGCGTATAAAGAGGAAGTTCAGGTGAATGTGATTTGTGAATTACGAACACAGGTTACACGACCGAACACTTCCTGGATTCCGAGCATTAGTGTTTGCACTAACAACTTTTGGTTGGTCAACTTCTGTACACACGAGCCAATAATCGGTCAACTCCTTGTTGGCCAACACAAGCTTTCTAGTCTCATTGTCCAACTTCTGTTGGACGACGATTGGAAATCGGCTGTATAATCGTGCGCACACACAATCGGATTATCGGCCCACAGGCTGTTGGACAACCGTTGTTGACCAACCATCGGACTGTGTGTACGGGTCTTTACACAGTACTCTAAATGGCCCTTTAATTTTCTATATAGTATTATATGAAACATCATGCAATCACACCATATTTCAATAGTTTTATTGGTTTGCAATCACACCATAATAAATCTTGGCTGCAAGAAGAGTAAAAGAGAACACGGGGGAATATGGCTCTGCTTTTTTACTACTGTCTGTGTCCCCTTTGGGGGGATTTACTCTCAATGATTGTCCTGATGACTGTAATTAGGGTCTGATAAGTGTTACATGGGTTAGAAATTAAGGGGGAAACTTTCCAAAGGCAAGCAAGCAATACCACACTTTTTAGGTAAATTGGGGAAGGGTTAGAACCTCAGCCACATAGTTATTGCTACTTGAGTCAGTGCTGGGGATATTTTTCTCACTTCCTGACCTTGTGACAGATGTCAAACTCCCCACTGATGAAACAGCAATAATACATGAGGTGTTATCTCTTCTCCACTTTATCTAATACCATTTCAGGGTAGAGTTCCACTTTAGTGTGTATGGCTAAGAGCAATGATCACAGCATAGTAACCCATAGCAAATTTGAAACTTGGTTGCTACAGACTGCTGCATTTTATCCTTTCTACTAATGTTGGCTTATATTAAACACTAATAAAGATATTAGGGCAGGTTAGGAACTGTAGTTTCAGAATGATAAGAGACAATTAGCATCCCCTTGAGACAAGGCACTGGTTGCTTGCCATGCCATACCCCTGAGTTCCTTTGTGCTTCAGATTAAACGACTGGATATCATCCAACATTTCCACCTGGGTTCTAGCAGAAGCAAAACATTCACTTTGCAAAGCACAGACTGCAGAAAGTTTTGTTGTTTGCTCTTTGCCTTTTCCATGGTGATCTTGGGTGTTGACTGAAAATTTATGCTGCTGTATTAAAACCAGATTCTCCTGAGAAATTAAAAAAAATACAAAAAAACTGGCTCTCAGTTTTGTTTACTAATGGTATAGCTGTTTGAGAATTGTGATGAATTGGTAGCTGATATTAACCAGTAAAAAAAAGGCAACTATAACCCACTTTTATTTATTATTATTTATCTTTCAGATGGCTGATTTCACTTTGTAGTTGACGTTGAGCATATGGTGATTCCGGCATTGGTTTTACTGATTTAGCTAAGCTGTTCTGCAAGGAACAAAGAACGTGGGTTTACTTTGTCTATATCCGTTCCCCTAATCATGTGTTATTCATAAAGTCAGTTTAGAGCTGAGTGTCTTAGCTTTCCACTTCAAAGTTATTTTGTCTAAAGTCCAAAAATGAAGGATTTTACCTCTCTACAGTCATATTTTTGCCCATTGTCATGGACCAGTACTGATCTGGCATGAATACCATGTACCTGTATCAAGGTGGGCTATTAAGGTGACATTGATATTTATGATGTAATTGGCAACAACAGTTCTGGACAACATTACTGCACCTAGTCCTGCACAGTTTACCTACAGTATATAACAACTTATCCAGATAATAATAAAATATAGTATATAAGGGATCAAGTCTAAAATTGTAATTATTTTTGTAATTTCAAGAGTGTGTGTAAAGCAAGTGAGTCTCTATTTTCACACTGAATAAAATGCTATAAGGTTTCATTAGATACAGTGTGAGTTTACTGGATGAAGAGTTCAGTGATTTGACTGGAAAGCACCTGCTTGTTTCCCTATAACCTATACCCAGTAGATCAGAGTGTGTGCAGGGGGAATCTAGTAAATAATACAAGGAAAACCTAAAAGTGAACTGCTATGTTGGACATACGTAGAGATAGCAGTTGTCAGGAACAGCAATGTATGATATGACAAAAGCTGCCCATAGATGGATCGAAACTCAGCCAGTTCAGCAGGGACTGGCCAAATTACAATCCATCTATGGCTTTTCCTGCGTGAGAGAAGTCGTTGTGGGGAGTACAGTAAGGGCACATGCACAATAGAGCACAGAGACTGAATTGTACAGATGCTGGAGTGCTCATGCGCCAGATTTCTAGTCAGCGGCTGATAAGTGACGCAAAGAATTGGTCCGTGATGTCATGGACACATGACGAAAATGGTGACTGAAGTTAGGGAATCTTAGAAAAAATTGTTATCATACTTGCTTTAGTTTTGCCTGAGATCATCTGGTAAGCTGATGTGAGGAGGTCCAGCAAATATATATACAGAATCCCACAAATGTGGGCATACCCCTCACGTTTTTGTAAATATTTTATGCTATCTTTTCATGTGACAACACTGAAGAAGTGACACTTTGCTGCAATGTAAAGTAGTGAGTGTACAGCTTGTATAACAGTGTAAATTTGTTGTCCCCTCAAAATAACTCAACACACAGCCATTAATGTCTAAACTGCTGGCAACAAAAGTGAGCACATCCCTAAGTGAAAATGTCCAAATTGGGCCCAAAGTGTCAATATTTTGTGTGGTCACCATTATTTTATAGCACTGCCTTAACCATCTTGGGCATGGAGTTCACCAGAGTTTCACAGGATGCCACTGGAGTCCTGTTCCACTCCTCCATGATGACATCACAGAGCTGGTGGATGTTAGAGACCTTGCACTTCCCACCTTCCATATGAGGATGCCCTACAGATGCTCAATAGGGTTTAGGTCTGGAGACATGCTTGGCCAGTCCATCACCTTTATTCTTAGCTTCTTTAGCAAAGCATTGGTCGTCTTGGAGGTTTGTTTGGATACTGCCCTGCAGCCCAGTCTCCGAAGGGAGGGGATCATGCTCTGCTTCAGTATGTCACAGTACATGTTGGCATTCATGGTTCCCTCAATGAACTGTAGCTCCCCAGTGCCGGCAGCACTCATGCAGCCCCAGACCATGACACTCCCACCACTATGCTTGACTGTAGGCAAGACACACTAGTCTTTGTACTCCTCACCTGGTTGCCGCCACACACGCTTGACACCATCTGAACCAAATTTGTTTATCTTGGTCTCATCAGACCACAGGACATGGTTCCAGTAATCCATGTCCTTAGTCTGCTTGTCTTCAGTAAACTGTTTGTGAGCTTTCTTGTACATCATCTTTAGAAGAGGCTTCCTTCTGGGATGACAGCCATGCAGACCAATTTGCTGCAGTGTGCGGCTTATGGTCAGAGCACTGACAGTCTGACCCCCACCCCTACAACCTCTGCAGCAATGCTGGCAGCACTCATACATCTATTTCCCAAAGACAACCTCTGGATATGACGCTGAGGATGTGCACTCAACTCCTTTTGTCAACAAGGCCTGTTCTGAGTAGAACCGGGCCTGTTAAACCGCTGTATGGTCTTGGTGACCATGCTGCAGCTCAGTTTCAGGGTCTTAGCAATCTTCTTATAGCCTAGGTCATCTTTATGTAGAGCAAAAATTCTTTTTTCAGATCCTCAGAGAGTTCTTTGCCATGAGGTGCCATGTTGAGCTTCCAGTAACCAGTATGAGAGAGTAAGAGCGATAACACCAAATTTAACACACCTGCTCCCCATTCACACATGAGAACTTGTAACACTAACGAGTCACATGACATAGGAGAGGGAAAATGGCTAATTGGGCCCAATTTGGACATTTTAACTTAGGGGTGTACTCACATTTGTTGCCAGTGGTTTTAAATTTGTTTACACTTTTATACATGGCAGCAAAATGTCATTTCTTCAGTGTTGTCACATGAAAAGGTATAATAAAATATTTACAAAAATGTGAGGGGTGTACTCACTTTTGTGAGATACTGTATATATACAGTTTATGCAACAAGCCCTGCTGGAAAATGAAATCAGCATCTCCATAAAGCTGGGCAGCAGAGGGAAGCATGAAGTGCTCTAGAATTTCCTGGTAGAGGGCTGCGCTGACTTTGGACTTGATAAAACACATTGGCCAACACCAGCAGATGACATGGCTCCCCAAATCATCATTGACTGGGGAAAATGTAGCATTTCACTTGGAAATCAAGGTCCCAGAGTCTGCAGGAAGAGTGAAGAGGCACATAATCTAAGTTGCATGAGGTGATATAATACAATATATTTATGAAAAACAAAAATTGCAGCACTCCTTAAATGCTTAAAATGTCTTTATTCCAATGATAAATAGTACATGAGAGCATACAATTATCACGCAAAGACATTGTGAGCAGTTAAGGAATGCTGTGCATTTGGTTTTCGATAGATTAAAGTAGAACTATAGGCAAAACTTATTTTTTTCATTTTGGAGTAAGGGAGGGTTATACCCCTGACAGATTTCTTTTCACCATCTCTGTCCCATTGGGGAGATCTCCCTTCATTTCCTGCCCTATAGCCAAACAGGAAGTTAGGGGAAATCCCTGAAAATCAAGGGAATTCGCATCGGGATTACAGCAACGTTCCTTATATATTTTACCCTTTTTTCTCTTTTGTATAATTTATACGCTCCCTGTTCACTTTATATGTCTTTGTGTCATGTTCTGTATCCATACAAGTTTCTAGATTTGTACAAAAACAGCTTTCTTGCCTGTTACATTGGTTTCTATGAATAAAATCTTTTGTAAAAGAAAATTAAGGGAATTCTTTGGGGACCCCCAGGTCACCTGAACTAGTGTCCCCATTGGAAGATTTCCCCTGTATTGCTTTTCTGGGGACAACCCAAAATTTGGGATTTACTTTAACTTTCACTGTCAATGATAATGGTAAACAGAGGGTGAATTCCCCTAATGGGGACACAGGCAACAATAAAAACTGACAAGCATTCTAATCCCTCTCTACTCCATCCAAAACAAAGAAAAATGTTTTGCCTTTAGTTATACTTTAAGTGATTTGCATCTGCTAGAAGTGGGCACATGTGCACCACACCTATGTTGTACCTTGTAACTATTCTGATCCCCTGGGTATATACAACCCTATGTGCCAACATCCCAGATATATTCAAAAAAACTAAAAGAACTAAAAATCCCAACACCTTAAGGGGAACTTTTGTCTCTATGTTGTACCTTGGATCATATATGTACTCTATATCTGTTGAAGTCCATCTACTAGCACTTCATAAATACTAAGCGCATTTTTTTTTTTGTGAAATGGGGGACAGGTTTGCTTTGAATTCTATGAAAATACGCTTGATAAGTGGATTCCTAAAACTGTAAAGGCTCTCCAAGTTTCTGGGCCCCAAAGCAGTTGCAAGGGCTTCTATAGCTGAGGTTACATCTTTGACACATTACAGTGCAGAAAATCATTACACCAACATGTAAGGCAGTCAGTGGACTTCCCTGTGGATAAGGGAACACAGGATTTGAGATTTCTTCTATTGTGATTGTATATGAGCAGTCATAATACACCATTCCTTCATTTTTTATGCAAGCTTTGATTTGTTTCTTTAATGCACTAAGTAAACTGACCCACCCAGGCACATTTCTAATTTATTGCAACAAAGAGTTGTATTTCTCCTGACATCATAGTTTGCTGTGGATACGTAAATGATACTGCCAAACAATAAACAACGTTGCTTGGCTTGACGAGGCCATATTCCGTCACTCACTCTTCGGAAAATATGATATATCTACAATGAGCTGAAATAGAAATATTATTGAGCTGTATCTTGATTCTTTCTTCTAAAATAACATTTAGAAATTCTATCTGAACACAGAACTATTAGGCTTGACAACTTCGCTATCTCTCCTCTGATATGTAACGTGAGATGTGCGTCCAGAAAAAAATATGTAGCTTTTCTGTGTATTAATAATTCACAACCTGAGAGTGCATAATGCTGAGGAGATATATTGAAGAGAGCTTAATTCTCTTCTAAGGCTTTTAGATCAGACTAAAGTGTTTAGATTACTCACCATAACGCTCAAATTGCCCTAACTTATTTTGGAATTGAAATGGCATCTTCATATTACAGATCAGGTGTAAACTGAACAGTACAGAAAGAGCTTAATCATCAAATATCTATATATGTTACTTTTTTTTGCTGATCTTACAACTAATTTGATCATCACTAGCATTAATTGGCCCTTGTAGGGAATATGAAGAGACAAATCTTTCGTTTTAGAAGACCTTTATGACTAACCTGTCTTTTTCTTTTGCATAAGAAAAGGAAAAACATATTTCACTGTGCATGCCTTGTAGGAAAAGTGTTGGCAATATGTGGGTATCAACAAATGTCTTACATAGTTATATATCAGTGGCGGCTCGTCCATAGAGGGCGCATGGGCCCCGCTCCCCCCTATCCATGCGTCTGGCCCGATGATCTACATATCAGGGCGCCGGACTATGGATTCCAATGGGGCGCAGTGCTTTTTTGAAGCATGTGATTAGAGCCAGAGGCCCTAACATGCTTCAAAAAAGCGTGGGCTTAGGGGGCAGAGAGCTGCGCCCGATCCCACCCAGTTGTGTGACAATAGAGAATGAATTTTCACTATTTTCACACTAAAGTTCCTTCCCGCCAATCAGGAGGCAGGTCATGAGACCTGTTTCCCGATTTGCCAAAGCGTCAGGTGATCCTATTGGATGACTAGCGCTTTGGAGGAACAGAGAGGAGACACACAACGGAAGAGGCCGCGAGAAGAGCGGACACTGAAGCCGCTGCCTGCACCCCGGGAGAGGAGGAGAGGACACCACAGCCTGCCAGCCCTAGATCGTGTAGGTGCCTGACTGCTGGCAGCCCAGGGGGTGGGGTTGTCAGTCCCTCGCCGCGGGCCGCCCGAAGGGGGTGGGGGGGTGATGCCAGTGCTGTGCTGCTAGCCGCCCGGAGGAGGGGAGTGCATGTTTGCCGCCCCTCCAAAAGAAAAACCCACCAGCCGCCACTGATATATATATCGTACAATCCCATTTACACAATTCCATACCCACAACTGATCCAGAGGAAGGTGAAAAACAACATCAAATTTGCTGCAGCAGAGGAAAAAAATTCCTTCCTGATCCCCTGAGAGGCAATCGGATATTCCCTGGATAAACTTTACCTATACACGTAAGTACCCAGTTATAGTGTGTACATTTAGGAAAGAATCCAGGCCTTTCTTAAAGCAATCTACTGAGCTGGCCAGAACCACCTCTGGAGTCTATTCCACATATTTCACAGCTCTTACTGTGAAGAAACCTTTCCATATTTGGAGATTAAATCTCCTTTTCTCTAGGTGTAAAGAGTGCCCCCTTGTCTCCTCTGTGATGACCTTAAGATAAATAACTCAACACCAAGTTCACATTATGGACCCCTTATGTATTTATACATGTTGATCATATTCCCCCTTAATCTCCTCTTTTCCAGAGAGAATAAATTCATTCCCTCTAATCTTTCCTCGTAGCTGAGTTCCTCCTTGCCTCTTATCAGTTTGTTGCCCTTCTCTGCACTTTCTCCAGTTCCCCGATATCCTTTTTGAGAACTGGTGCCCAAAACTGAACTGCATATTCCAGATGAGGTCTTACTAATGATTTGTACAGGGGTAAAATGATGTCTCTCTCTCTGGAGTCCATACCTCTTTTAATACAAGAAAGGATTTTGCTTGCTTTGGAAACCGCAGCTTGGCATTGCATGCTATTATTAAGTTTATGATCTACCAAAACCCCCAGATCCTTCTCCACTATGGATCTCCCCAGTTGTACTCCCCCTAGTATGTATGATGCATGCGTATACTTAGCCCCCAAGTGCATAACTTTACATTTATCTACATTAAACCTCATCTGCCACATAGTCGCCCAATTTAACAGTGAGGTCTGCTTGTAAGTTGGCCTGGCAGGTCTAAAACAGTCAGCAATGCAGCCAATAAAACGTTATATGTAAATGGTATACATGATGGGACTTATTTGCTATAACTAAAGCTGGGTTTTCCATTGTGTGGAATCCACTGAATGCTTTTTTTGGACATAAAGATCAATACTATTCTGAAGCTAAAATGACAAGATTAGTTTAGCGAGTTAAATTTCAGGAAATATTTAGATGGTGTCATGAATGGGAGATGCGTGCTTCATGTATATCACAGTTCCTGAAACATCCAGCCAGTGGACATGAAGATTTTTCAGCAATGATGGATAATATTGGTGGGCTGTGGCCAGTTGGATTTTGATCAAATTATATATCTTGTCCCCCTCATTAAAGTATATGTGTAGCCAATACGTTTTTAAGGTTTAAATGGAGCATGGATGGATTAGATTTCTTGTCAAGCTGTAATTGCTGTTTGTGACCCAACTATATGGACTTATCATCTCTAAAATCTCTATCATCTCTAAATCTGCATGTACAGATTTGGGTTCTGGAGGAAAGAAGGGAAAGGGGAGACATGATTGAAACCTTTAAATATACCAATATGGTTCAGGAGAGCAGTTTTTTCAATATGAAACCAAAATCAAGAACACAGGGACATGACCTCAAACTAACTGGAGGAAAGTTCGAAACTAATCTTAGAAATTATTATTTTACTAAAAGTGTAGTTGATGCTTGGAATAAACTTCCAGCAGAGGCAGTGAGACAGTTAACAGTAAATGTCTTCAAACATGCTTGGGACAAACATAGATCTATACTCAGACAAAAAAAGTTAATG
This sequence comes from Glandirana rugosa, assembly GCA_018402905.1. Lineage (NCBI taxonomy): Eukaryota > Metazoa > Chordata > Amphibia > Anura > Ranidae > Glandirana > Glandirana rugosa. The sequence goes on from BLSH010241805.1 coordinate 1,436,375, forward strand.
AAAAAAAAACCAGACAGACTCTGCCGTAGAGCTGCACAATTCTGGCCAAAATTAGAATCATGATTTTTTTGCTTAGAATAAAGATCACGATTCTCTCACGATTCTCGCGGCGTAATATATTAAATATATAAAAAATTGGGCTAAGAGCACTGTTTAGGTTTTTGAAAGGGGTAATTTTTCCAAAAAAATTGCGTTTAAAAGTCTGCTGCGCAAACAGCGTGTGGCATAAAATATTGCAACAACCGCCATCTTATTCTCTAGGGTCTCTGCTAAAAAAAAAATATATAATGTTTGGGGGTTCTAAGTCATTTTCTAGCACAATTTTTATTTTTATTTGTAAACAGCAAGTGTCAGGAAAAATTTAGTCTTTAAATGGAATGGTTAAACCAAACATCCATACAAGGGGCGTTCACTCAGAGTTCAATGCCTTTGAAGTATCTCTTTTATCAATGATGACTCAGAAGTTGGCTTTTATTACTGTCAAGTCGCACTGATTCGCCCCCCAAGTCGGATCCCATTAACTGCACTGAAAATCGCGGTAATGCCCAATGGAGATCGCAGGGGGGGTAGATCGAGATCG
>BLSH010241805.1:1436964-1489171 GCA_018402905.1 Glandirana rugosa
TGCTGCGCAAACAGCGTGTGGCATAAAATATTGCAACAACCGCCATCTTATTCTCTAGGGTCTCTGCTAAAAAAAAAATATATAATGTTTGGGGGTTCTAAGTCATTTTCTAGCACAATTTTTATTTTTATTTGTAAACAGCAAGTGTCAGGAAAAATTTAGTCTTTAAATGGAATGGTTAAACCAAACATCCATACAAGGGGCGTTCACTCAGAGTTCAATGCCTTTGAAGTATCTCTTTTATCAATGATGACTCAGAAGTTGGCTTTTATTACTGTCAAGTCGCACTGATTCGCCCCCCAAGTCGGATCCCATTAACTGCACTGAAAATCGCGGTAATGCCCAATGGAGATCGCAGGGGGGGGGGGGGGGTAGATCGAGATCGCGATCTTAATACGATTAATCGTGCAGCTCTACTCTGCCGTCACTTTTCTATGTTTCTATTTGTCCTTGTGACCATTGTCACTGATTCAGAAAGTGATGGGAAATCCAAAAATATTGAGTTGTCACTGAACAGGAGGTGGGGAAATCTCCAGCAGGCATATCTGTTCCTGAGAAAACCCTCTAAGACTGGAATTTGCTCTTTCTTCCTGATGCATCTCTTGAACAAGAAATAAAAGGAAATCTCCCCAACAGAATGCAGACAACAAAAAAATAAACTCACAATGCATACATTCATTTTATTGGTAGACCATTAATGTCAATGTCATAAATTGTTCATGAAAAAAACAAAAACAAATCGAAATCTGGCGCTTACAACATCTATATATACATCATAACTTGTAAGACATCTATTCTAAAAGAAAGAACATTTTCATAATCCTTGTCCTTGGGATTATACTCATAATTATTTTACCATAGTATAGTACAAGTTCTGAGGTCATGTGCAAATAGTTCTTTACTTTGGAAATTAGGCAAAAGTTATATAATTATTTGCTGTAACAGTTAGTCGTACTACGATTTTGGACAAATTGCAAATATTGTATTTTAGAATGCCTGAACTTGGTTACAGAGCATCATAAATGACCTAGCGCTAGTCTCAACATTTTTAACACATGTTGCTAATTTGTATGTCCAAAAACCATAGCTTTTACTGCTCATAGCGGCTGTCCAGCAGGACAACTGCACATTGCTGCAAATGGTGTGATGTACTTGCAGAGCTAGTGCCCACAATGATATCATACACAGTGAGTGCCTGCAGCTTTACTCTCATTTCAAGTTGGATTTCCCCAGGACTTTGAAATTTGGCTTGAATTTCAGAAATGGATCTGACACTGGTTTCTTGGCCAAACACACAGATTTACCCTTCATCACCTCTACTTTACCCCATTTCTGCAGTGATCTAATCATACATATACGTGCTTTGGCATCTTTTCTGGCAGCTCCCAAAATCTCTTCAGCAGACTAAGTAATGTTTTTTATTGACTTACACTTGCAAGTATAGTCAAAATAAGCTTTTCTGAAAGGCTTTAAACCCCATGGATTACTGTGAGTTGGGCCCAAGACCTAGAAGGGTTGGATATGTTACCTTAAATTTTCCTCTCACAAAATGGACATGCGACTGAGGAGTTACACGTCATATTTTTTTTGACAGTTAAGAAGATACACCTTGCTAGTGTAGTAGTTACCTTTCCAGTCTGCCTGCCTCTCCCTGCATGAGTTCTCTCTACACACAGGCATCAGATTATACTGCTCCCCTGCTGTGTGCTTATGAATGGGACTTTAACAAACAGCAGCTACAAAGGACTGTGTGTGTCATTTCCTTTCAGAGAAAGCGAGGCATTCTGGGATATGTAGTTGATTTGTGAGGATTTGCCCCCTGGCTGTACCTGGATGAAACTACACCTGCCAACAGGCTTATGAGAGATTTCTGAGAGGTGAAGAGCATCCTGGGGGAGATTATAAGAATCCAGGCTTTGGGCCTGCCTCTCTCTCTCTGGACGGCGTGGAATGATCAAGCAGGACAATGTGTAAATGGAGGCTGAATCGCGGCCTACCCCCGCAGACTGAGCAGTTCGGAAACCTTGCGGTACTTCAGTTGGTAACCTGAAAGATCTGCCCTGCACTGAGCGGAGCCTATTCCTGATCCTTGCATCCTGCTTGGACGATCGATCTGGGGGAATCACAGAGAAAGGCGATGGAAGCCGATCCTAGGAGCCAGAGGGCTGGAGTGATCATCATCTCCTTTCTTGTCATCATCATCATCCTCAGCAGCGCATATACCATCTGCATCCATAGATCCTGTGGGGTGAGTGGGCGGAAGCCCATTATTACAGGCACTGTGTACACATAACCTGACTCTGTAATTCACTATAAGTCAAGGTCTAGTTCTTAATATTTGGTAATAGAAGATGAGTACAAGCATTCATATCTTAAACTGAATTGCTGTTATTTGTAGTCTCACAGTTCAAAAGTCAGTGATCACTGTGAAGCTTCCTATGTCTTGCTGCAGAAAGAGTGCTTTACACAAATATATTACACTTCCTGGAATTGTTTTGTTGCATCAGCATTTGATTGGTATATACAATTTAAACCACAAAGCTAACTGAAGATCATCTGAATTGCCTCCAGCAAGGAACATTGAACTAGAAATACTTTTCATCTGTGCCCCCCCCCCCCTACACTTATTGAGCATTCACTATTTTATAGATTGCATTCACCTAAGAACTCTCTCCATTAGAGCAGGTTGAATATATTAGCACTTGCCATTCTGGGGATATACTGGTTCATCTACTATACACTGGTTTATACTTGTTTATCTACTACAGTATTTGGTACTGTCAGGGGAGTGAACAGTAGAGAGTGGTTTGACATTTCAGTGGTCATCCTCCAGTTCTCCTGTTCTCCACTCTCATGCACAGTATATTGATCTGTTTATACACATGCTGGTTAAATCTATAAAGTTATAAGAAGCATATCTTGTTATTCATTGGTGTTTCGTCTTCATACTGTCGTGAGACTTATTTTGTGTTCTCTGTTGAGTCAGAGTTCCTTCTAAACAATATGCTTTGAGTAAACACTATTGATTTCTCAACTTAGTGTGCTTTCTTTACTGTGTCCTACTTAAAGGGGAACTAATACAATAATACTTCAACCTAGTAATGCCAGGTGTGCCAGAGGGGACTGAGACTGTTATTGGGGTTGAGAGGCAGAGTAACAAACAGAACATACTTAAGCGGTTCCTGGGGGGAGGGGGTGGGGTAGCGCTACACTAGCTATTTCATTATTTAAACATTCATTACTCAAATAGTTCATATTGTTCACTTGTATGTTGTCTTTTTAGGACCCAAACCCAGTGAAATCAAAGCTATATTAAAGTATACTGTAATAAAACTTAGCTCTGAGCATCTATAAGCATTATAATAAAGTGGTCCTGTTTAATGAATTTTTCCATTATCCCAGCATGTAAACTTTGTGATATGAAGAAAAAGATAATCAGCACACCATAAACAAGAAAAAAATCCATAGCTTTATTATACCTTTAAAAAATGCCTAGTGGTCTCCAGACTGCATTCCAAAGTTGCCACTTTCACTTAGACCCCTTTCACACTGAGGCACTTTACAGGCATTATTTAGCTAAAAATAGCGCCTGTAAAGTGCCTCTTAATTAAGCTCAGTGTGTCCTTTCACACTGGGGAGGCGCGCTTGCCGGAGGGTAAACAAACTCCTGCAAGCAGCATCTTTGGGGTGGTGCGGGAGCGATGTATATACCACTCCTCCACTGCCCCTGCCATTGGAATGAATAAGCAGCGCCGACTTAGGAAGCGACGCGCGCCGGTGCTTTTAACCCCTTTTTTAACCCATTTTTAGGGGTTAAAAGCGCCCGCTGCCGCCCAAATAGCGGCACAAAGGGCCACTATAACAGCGGTAAAGTGCCACTAAACTAGCGCCGCTTTACTGCTAACATTCGGGCGGCCCCAGTGTGGAAGGGCTCTTATAGGCTATGATACACAGGCTGACTCCCCTTTCTCTACAGTGTGCAAGAGGCAGGATGGTGACACCCAGTGGGGGGAATAATTGGTCTCTGTAGACCAGCCTTTCTCAAACTTACGTCTGTAATTACTTCTTTGAGCGGCAGAAATTGCTCATTACTAATAAACCCCTAGCAACCTGTGAAGGAACCCTAGTTGAGAAAGGCTGCTGTAGACAGATTAGAGTAGAGTCATTGCACACTGATTACGCACCAATGAGATTTTTATAAATTGAATAGTTCATATTTAGCTGTTGCTTTTATAAACATAGGCAAAGAAAGGGGTGTTTTTAATTTTTTTGCCATAAACTTAATCTTTACCAGAGAAAACTGCTCGTATGTGGGTACTTGGGCATATTTTAGTCAATTTGTAATGAAATTTACTTACCAGGTCACTGTTTTTTTTGTTTTTTTTTTTGTTTTTGTTTTTTTGTGAAAATGGAGTTATACTTTCTTCCCTAGTGTGCATTTCTGTATGGAATATTCTTTGGCTTTGCAGATGCTTTCTTTTCTAAAACATAGATTGTACTGGTACACATGTGCACCATTAATACCCTGAGTACATCAGACTGACATGGTTTTTAGTGTACATTTCCTTTCTATGAAAAATAGTCTTGTCTTTTTGGCATTACTCAATCTAGCAGGTGTTTATAGCAACCACTTATAGGATCTATAGGATTTCTAGGGTGTGTGTATTTCAGTCAGTGCAAGCACTGGAAGATACTGGGACCATCGACAGAAGTACCTCCTTTGTTAAAGGCTTTACTAAGAAGATATGTACATAGAATGCAGCGCGCTCACAGAGTAGATTATTACAATTCAGACCATGTGATCTTACATTATCTGTAACGTAAATTGGTAGCACAATAAACAATAGTGCACCCTGGATATTAAACTAATACTAAAGGCTTGTTTTTTTATTATTATTATTATTTTTAAAACAAAATGCCATACTTACCTGCTCTGTGCAATGGTTTTGCACAGGGCAGCCCTGATCTTCTTTTTGTGTCCTGACTCCTCCCCTCTGCCGAGTTCCGCCAATAGCAAGCCTCTTGCCATGGGGGCACTCGAGCAGGCTCACTCCCAAGCCCTGCTCCTGTGAATAGACATTGTCCATTCACACGGAGAGCTCGGCTTCACTCCACTCTCTACTTATTGGCTCACTGGCTGTGAATGACAGCAGCAGGAGCCAATGGTTCCCTCTGCTGTGTGAGCCAATGAGGAGAGAGAGCCGGGAGAGTCATTGCTTGCAGCCCTTTAAACATTTATTGTAAAGGTAATCTCAGAACTGAACTCTCTGCCATTCCAGTACAATAACTTACAATGTGGCATGTTTTTTGATGATAATTGATAGAAAATACTCAACTGCATATACATTGATTGTATCCATGGTAATGTGGCAAATATTGGTTCCACCAATCATTATACAGGTAGATAATACTGGGTTTCACAACAGTTCCATGAACTGCTGATTTTTCAAATATATGGAAACCCAATCGCTAAACTCTCCTATGAGATTTAACTTATTTATGACCGCGTAAAGCATATATATGACATCCAGAAAGTGGGCTTTAATCCTGGGCAACACATACAGTGCATTTATTTTCCTCTATTTGTGCCAGATCATGCGCTTCCAGCACTGAGAACAGGCTGTTGTTGACAACTCCGGGTCTTTTACTTACCATCATGACCCAGGGGAACTGGATCCCAATCATATTATCACTGTGATAGCCTCTGATTGGCTATCACACAGACCATTCATTCTGTAGTTCTTCCCTGAGTTGTTTCTCCTCTGTAAAGAGAAACAACAAATATCTGGGAAGGAAAAGATACAATGTATCTATTTCTCCTTGCTGGAAGTCTGCACAAAAAAAGTCTGTTGAAGGAAAAAATAAAAGATTAACTAGTTAAGTGCTTGACTTAAACCCCTTTTTACACTGGGGCATTTTTCAGGAGCTTTAAAGCTAACAATAGCGCCTGTAAAGTGCCTGAAAAATGCCTCTCAATCCTCCCCAGTATGAAAGCCCGAGTGCTTTCACACTGGGGGGGTGCACTTGTAGGACAGGAAAAAAAGTGCTGCAAGCAGCATCTTTGGGGCATTGCGGGAGCGGTGTATACAGTGCCCCTCTACCGCCCCTGCCATTGAAATAAATGGGTGCCACTTTCAAAACAACATAAAAGCGCTTTGAAAGCAGCTCTAAGCAGGCACTTTTAACCCCTTTTTTAACCCCTTCTGGGGGATTAAAAGCTCCCTGCTAGCAGAGCTGAAGCGCCACTATAACAGTTGTAAATCGCCAATAAAACTAGCAGCGCTTTACCGCTACCGGCCTGTCCGCCCCAGTGTGAGAGCAGCCTAAGTTTAGTGAGTGTAGGTGTCAGTGTTAGTGTCAGTGTTAGTGTCAGTTACTGTTGGTGTCAGTGAAAATATGAGTTAGTGGCAGTGCGTCAGTGTAATTGCCAGTTAACTGTCAGTGACAGTTAGTGGCAGTGCAAGTGTCAGTTAGTGGCAGTGTTAGGATTCTTTCACACCATATGTGTAGAAAAACTGATGGAAATTGACACACAGATTTCACTTGCAAAGACATGAGTTTAAATCAGTTTTCATTCCTGTTTTAGTAAGTTTTATACACACTGCAGATTCCTGCACAGAAAAAATCTGCACTTGATACTAGTGTTGTGGTGGGAACAGGACACATAGAGAACAATTGTTTTCTTTGTGTCCTCGCAAAACACGCATAAAAACTCCTGTGAACGAGGCCTTGGCGGCAGTTAGTGGCATTGTTAGGGTCAGTGTGTTCTAGGTAAGTGCGAGCGTTATTTTCAGTGTGTTTAGGTAGGACAAAAAAACAAAATACGTACTATTGTTTCTTGGCCCTACTGCGGGTAGCTGGATGCCCCAGGCTTGTCTTGCAAAGCGATATTTATGCATTTTAGATGTGAGTGTATACATTTTATCATTTCTACATTAAAATGTGAGTTGTATGGTCTGCACTATTGGATCTCTTCTTCTTTTATATATCACGGTTACCTTGCCAAGTGGGATCCCTTTGAGGAGAATGATGTGAGTGGCTAGAGGCATGTATATGCACTGAAGGAGTACATTGATAGGATCGGAGCTGGTTGCCCGGGTCTGGATCAGTGGATTGCTTCTATACATCTAAGATGAACACTGACCCCCCGTAATAGGGGGTCGGTGACCTCTGGTAAGGGGCTGTGTGTGGCAGGGTCACTGGTGATGGGACGCACATCTGAATATATATTCTCACCACTTTGATCACCTGCTTCAAGGACTCTGTAGACTTTTCCATATATCTGCATTTTTTACTTTTATGAAATTGGACTGTGCGCTGCAGTTATACTTATATGTCACTTGTGGCTTCACCTAAACTTATCTGCTGGCTGCATTTATTTTATTTCAACTACTGAAGCGCAGGACTGATTGTTTTTACAAAGAACAAATCATGCACACATATGTGGTATTCCAGTTTTCCTTTCATAATAAAATATTAGGAGGTATCCATTAATATTTCCCACCAAATGAAAGCCCAATTTGTAGGGTTGCACCGATACCACTTGCCACCGAGTATGAGTACCGATACTTTACCTTAGGTAGTCGCCGATACCGATTACCAATACCTATTTTTTGGTCATGTGAGCATTTTTTAAAGGGAATGAAGATTTCTGTTAGTTTTCTTTATGAAATGAAGAATTTGTGCTCCAAAAGACGTATGAAACAAAAAAAAATGCTTTTATTTGCTTGTCAAAAAGTTCTGAAAGCTCAAATTGAACAGAACGTGGTAAATTATAGTGACTGTCATGTGAATGACATGTAAACATCACAACAAGTTCACAACCAACCAAGTGCAATACAGTTCTATAGTTTAGGCATGAGGAGGAGCAAAAACACTAGAACATTATCATTCTGACTAAAAAAACTCAAAAAGACATAGCATTTTGTAAAAAAAAAAATAACATATCATAATGTCAAGTGTGCTTGCTTCTAGTGCAACTACCTGCACATTTGTGAAAGAAACGCATTTCACAGACAGTTAAGCTGAGAGAGACATGCTGTGGGTGTGGGACATGTACAGGTAACACTCACTAACAATGGCCGCCATTTAACCTGAGAGAGACATGCTGTGGGTGTGGGACATGTACAGGTAACACTCACTGTGAGTTACTGACACTGACCGCCATTTAAGCTGAGAGAGACATGCTTGCTGACTGTGGTGTGGGACATGTACAGGTAACACTCACTAACAATGGCCGCCATTTAACCTGAGAGAGACATGCTGTGGGTGTGGGTCATGTACAGGTAACACTCACTGTAAGTTAATGACACTGACCGCCATTTAAGCTGAGAGAGACATGCTTGCTGTGGTGTGGGACATGTAACAGCCAGGTAACCCTCACTGACACTGGCTGCCATGTAAGCTGGCTGCGAGAGACAAGCTTGCTGTGGTGTGGGTCAGACATGTACAGGTAACACTCACTGGCTGCAAAGACAGGAGAGGAGACATCAACACAGCAGTCACCGATCACCATGTGGGACATGGTGTAACCGCACCAATCACCATTAACAGACAGCCTGGAGGAGACGGACAGCAGCACAGCCAGAGACATGCGTTATGTATCAGCACTCACCGCAAAATGGAGGGCCGGAATCTTTATCTGCTCCCACATCCGCACCGCCGACGTCACTTCCGCCCTTTTCCGGTATCAGCCAATTTGCGCGAGTACTGATACTCGCGAAAAGGCTACGTATTGGCCCCGATACAGATACTAGTATAGGTATCGGTGCATACCTACCAATTTGTCCTGACAAAACAGTATAATCCACCTGGATACACTAAATAGTTGTAATGATATGTACAGTTTTACAGGCTTACCCTGCTTTATGTACCCTCACTTTACATACACTCACGAGTATGAACAGATTGGCGTCTATGGGAATCTTGGTCAGATTGACATGGCATTGCTCCCAGTTTTTAACAGTTAACATTTGCCATCTATGGGAAATCTTGGTCAGCTTGAAAAGGGCACTGTTTCCGGACCATAAGTGACAGGGACACCAAACTTGGGGAACACCGAGAGGGGACAGAGGACTACAACATATCCAATTTTGGGGTTGGCCAGCTTGCCTATGTAATCAGTTATGCTTGTAACTTACTATTGCAATGCAGTACATGCATTGAGAAGTGAAAAAAGTTATTGCTTCACTTTAACCACTTGCCGACCGCCAACCGGCGTCTGACGGCGACAGAGTGTCTCAATATCGCAAACCGCCGTCATATGACGGTGGCTGCAAGATCCCGCACTGTGAGCGCACGCATGCGCCTTCACTGTGTTCCGGGGGTGGCCAGGGAGTGGGTAGGATGGACTCGATCGCCGCCGGCTACCCGCGATGCCCCCCCCCCCGCAGTGAGAGAACGGAGGTCCGTGTATGTAAACACGGATCTCCATTCTCATAAAGGGGGAAGGGCTGTGAACACAGGCTTCCTGTATATGGAAGCCATGATCACCCCCTCCCCCTGCCAGCCCAGCACCAATACAGTTAGAACACACCCAGGGAACACAGTTAACCCTTAGAGCGCACCCTTCAGGTTAACCCCTTCACTGCCAATGGCATTTACACAGTAATCAATGCATTTTTATAGCACTGATCGCTGTATAAATGCCAATGGCTCCAAAAAAGTGTCAAAATGGTCCGACATGTCCGCTGAAATGTCGCAGTACAGCTAAAAATCGCAGATCGCAGCCATTACTAGTAAAAAAGAAATAAATAAATAAAAATCCCAGAAATGAATTCTCATCATCCGTAAATGCGGCAACTTTTGTGCAAACCAATCAATAAACGCCGATATATATATATATATATATATATATATATATATATATGAGGAAGAATATAAATCGGCCAAAATCGATGAAAAAAACATTTTTTATATATATTTCTTTGGATTTTTATTTTAGCAAAAAGTAAGAAATTTAGGTTTTTTTTGCAAAATTGTCGCTCTTCTTTTGTTTATAGCGGTGATCAGAAATGACGCAAAGGGGATCAAATACCACCAAAAGAAAGCTCTATTTGTGGGAAAAAAAGGACGCAAATTTTGTTTGGGTACAATGTCGCACGACCGCACAATTGTCAGTTAAAGGAAGGGGTTAACATGTAAAGTATATATAAAAGTCATTTTCAGTAGTTAAAAATAAGACACTTTTAATAAAATAATATCTGGTGATCCTGCTATGAAGGTCCTTGGGCAGGCACTTTCTGTTATAGGATGCCAATGCTCTGTTCCGGTCCCTGTCTTACAAATGTTCTTTTACATTGTTACCCTGTCACAATGTTACACGGTCTCCTGATGATATAAGTGTGTTTGTTATTTGTTACCTATTGCTGCTCAGTACACGATGAGGCATCAGTACATCAGACAGATGATCACAACTCATCCTTATCTAGAAGGGCTGTTTTTGGCACCTAAATATCATCTGTTTTCTGGCCTGTAGTCATTATAAATATGCCAAAAAGTAGTCAAGACTATTTCTACAAATATTTTTTTAATCATATAAAGCGACTCTCTTGCTCTGTTTATGATCCATAACATATGGTGTTTCCTTTTTCAAAATATCAAAGAATAAGTGATTTAAATGTAGTGGAAAATTGCTTGCAAGGTAGAGTGTTGTTTGGATTATAGGACATGATTAGTCGTATGAGCTATACAATACATGACGTATCCTAAACCTGGAGCTAGACATTCCCTTATTTACATAAGACCTTCAGCATACACCCCGTAATTTACTAAACCACAGCTTTGAGCCATCATATGTCAAGGAAAAGTTTTTTTGCATATATCACATAACATTGATTGTCTACTAGCTTTCTAGGCACATTTTGCAAACTGAAACAAACATGCTTTGGTGCAGTTAAATTTCTGTTTTTTATCGTTTTTGTTTTTTTGGAGTATTTACTGTCTGTATGCAGCATTAAGCGTGTCAGTGAGGCCTAACAAATATATCCAAGAATTGAGTCAACACACATGGATCCTTAAACTTTGTTTATATTGAAGAAATCAAATAATCACAGAAATAAGGCAGTTTACAGCAATGGCACCGCGTACACTATATTGCCAAAAGTATTGGGACACCTGCCTTTACACGCACATGAACTTTAACCTCCCTGGCGGTATTTCCGAGTGTGGCTCGGGGTGGATTTTCAGTACCAAGAACGGTAACCCCCGAGCCACACTCGGGATTGCATTGCTGGATCCAGGCAGCGCTGCTTACCTTGTCCCCTGGGTCCAGCGATGTCCCCTGCCGTGTCTGCGGGCTGTGTCCTCTGCCCGATGCCTGTGTGTGCCGGGCTCCGTTCCCTGCGAGCGTCGCGTCGCACAGGGACGGAGACCGGCGGGAAATTCAAATAGTGAAACACACAGTATACATACAAGATTAACTGTAATCTTATAGATTACATTACTGTATGAAAACATTTCACTTCCCCTTTGTCCCTAGTGGTTTGCCCAGTGTCCTGCATGCACTTTTATATTATAAATGTCATTCTTTCTGCCTGGAAACATGAGAATGTCCATAGCAACCAAAAAGTGTCCCTTTGCGTCAAAAGTGGTTTCTGATCAGCTAGAAAACACCGATAGTAAATAAGAATCATTTGCAGAATTGAGTGATACTGATTTTTGGGGAAATTTATCATCAGAAACTGAAAGTGATGACAGCGACAATTCTGCAACTGAGCAAATTTCAGTGTTTTTGGTTTGATTACATTATTGAATAAATTTTATTACTATTACGTTATTATTTTTGATAATTATTTTTAGTTATTTATTATATAATAATTTATGATTTATTTTTCAAAGTTTTTCATACCCGGGATGTCTACTAGACTGTTGTTTGGACAGATTTAAGTGAGTTATTCCTAAGAATTACCGGCCTACAATATAAAACGCCAAATTTTCATGCAAAATAATCGTACCGCTTTCAGCACCAAAAATCTGAAATAATCATACCGCCAGGGAGGTTAATGGCCTCCCAATCTTAGTTTGTAGGGTTCAATATTGAGTTGGCCCACCTTTTGCAGCTATAACAGCTTCAACTCTTCTGAGAAGGCTGTCCACAAGGTCCTATCTTAGAAGAGGATATAAAAAAAAGACCAGTATAATATATAGAGAAATTACTTATCAAAGACCATTATCAACTGTCATTGCAGACTTTATTTTAAAAGACAACACAAAAATAGCTGTGATGTACAGCTACCCAAAATACCGATTATGTGAAAGTGTTTAAAAAAAGGCCTAAGACCACCATGTGCATGTAAACTGACCTTTTTATACAATCTCATTGTACTTTCAGGAAAAAAAAAATCCATTCCAAAAAGCAGTATTTCTTATCTCTTGGAAGTTAGGGATTTATGTTCAGGAAAGGTGAGAATGCAAAAAAAGAAGGAGAGGGTTAAAGTCACATAGAAGTTTAGTTTGAGGGTTATAGGTAGTGTAAGTGTAAGCACAGTTATATGGAGTGTTCATGTTGAAGTATTTGCAAGGATAGATGTTTTTTTTTACCTTAATGCATTCTCTGCATTAAAGTAAAAACCCTGCTGTGTGCAGCTCCCCCCCCCCCCCCATCCCCTCAATCTTAATCTTGATCCTACGCTGTGCCCGAGAGCAGCAGCTCTCTCAGCTCTCTTTTTCCTTATGAAACATGGAGGCAGCAGCAGCAGAAGCAATTGGCTGCTATCAATCACAGCCTGTGAGGAGAGAGCAGGGAGGCAAGCGCACTATGTGTGTCAGTGGACACACAGAGTGCAGGTCAGTATTAAACCCGCACATGTGCCCCCATAGCCAGAAGTTTGCCATGGGGGCACTCAGCAGAGGGGAGGAGCCAGTGGCTCCAACAAAGAGGATCAGGGCTGCTCTGTGCCTAACCATTGCACAGAGCAGGTAAGTATGGCATGTTTGTTATTTAAAATAAAATAAAAGTTTAAGGTTACAGGGTGCATTAGTGTTAGGTAAGAGTTATGAGTGGGGGTTAACGTGAGACGGGTTTTTATCTCTGTCATTAGTGGCATTGGGTAGATTTTCCCTTACTTTCTGCCCCTGTGACACCAAGACAAGTGTGGGGGGGGGGGGGCTAAGACAAGAAGGCATGGACAGCAATAGAAAGAAATTAACATTTTTGGGTGGGATTGGGTGTTAAATGTGATTGTCAATTGTTTTTTTTTTAATCACTTGCTGTGTTGTAGACTTCTGCTGAGGGAACAATTCCAGTCTGAGTGTTTCCATGTCACAGTGCTCTGCTGGTTTTTGTATTGTGATCATATACATATATTTTCATTGTAGTTACTGATTTAAAACTGAAACTCAGGATTAGTAAACAGGATAAAACATGGTCAGTCGCCACAACCTATTAGGGCTGGCACATCTAGAAATCTAGCATTTTAGGATTCTTTTTGCTATGAATTGTAACAGACATAAATTTATAATATCAATAATATTACATAAAATATTTGTTCATGAATATAATTTTAAATACATTACTTATCCTGTCTGAACCAGGCACATGAACATCAACAATTGGAGTGTGCAGGCACAGCTCAGCTCCTACTAACTAGCTTCTGTACAATTATCTGTGAGCAGGATAGCCACGGACAAATTATCCCCAGTGCCTGGTCTAGATAATCCTCTAATTTGCATATTTCCGCTCTCATACCTATTAGTAATTAACTATTAATTAGTAATAGTAACAAAATTATTAGTCTGGGATATTCAGAGAGCTATACCGGTGTTCTTATTATATTATTTAGTCAGTATTATAAATGCTATTTAGACTAGCCAGCAAAAAGTGAAATATATATATATTTTTTTTTTTATTGTACCAGAATATAACACCACTTTGTGCTTCAAATATAGACATAAACCCGTCAAGATAACAATGTGCACACCTTTCCCAAATACTACCCCGTGCACTGCTCACCAGCCCACTGACAACCTCTGAACTTCAGTCAGTTACAGAAATAAAAGCTTGTTCAACAACATGGCATGGTAACTTTTGAGCCTAGCCAGTTCTTTCTCAAACATTGAGGTACAAAACAGTTTTCTGAAACCTGGGATGTTCCCAACTATGGATACCTGTGTACCTCCCTCCTAGGTAGGTGCTCTCTGCCTACCAGGGAGCAGTATCTATTGGTTAGGTCTGCTCATTGTGCTCAGGTACAGCTCAGCTTGTCTGAATGTCCCACCCTGGTCCAATAGGGAGGCATATTGGACAGTGGGAGGGAACCTGGCATGTGAGTGTACCGGCACTACAGTTACAGCCCTGGCTATTGGCAGAGGCAAGTGCTGCATTGCATGCTGGGATACTGTATACAGTATCTCACAAAAGTGAGTACACCCCTCACATTTTTGTAAATATTTTATTATATCTTTTCATGTGACAACACTGAAGAAGTGACACTTTGCTGCAATGTAAAGTAGTGAGTGTACAGTTTGTATAACACTGTAACTTTGCTTTCCCTCAAAATAACTCAACACACAACCATTAATGTCTAAGCTGCTGGCAACAAAAGTCAGTACACCTCCAGGTGAAAATGTCCAAATTGGGCCCCATAGTGTCAATATTTTGTGTGGCCACCATTATTTTCCAGCATTGCCTTAATCCTCTTGGGCATGGAGTTCACCAGAGCTTCACAGGTTGCCACTGGAGTCCTCTTCCACTCCTCCATGATGACATCACGACGCTGGTGGATGTTAGAGACCTTGCACTCCTCCACCTTCCATTTGAGGATGCCCCACAGATGATCAATAGGGTTTAGGTCTGGAGACATGTTTGGCCTGTCCATCACCTTTACCCTTAGCTTCTTTAGCAAGGCAGTGGTTGTCTTGGAGGTGTGGTTGGGGTCGTTATCATGTTGGAATACTGCCCTGCAGCCCAGTCTCTAAAGGGAGGGGATCATACTCTGCTTCAGTATGTCACAGTACATGTTGGCATTCATGGTTCCCTCAATGAACTGTAGCTCTCCAGTGCCGGCAGCACTCTTGCAGCCCCAGACCATGACACTCCCATCACCACGCTTGACTGTAGGCAAAACACACTGGTCTTTGTACTTCTCACCTGGTTGCCGCCAGACACGCTTGACACCATCTGAACCAAATACTTTTTTCTTGGTCTCATCAGACCACAGGACATGGTTCCAGTAATCCATGTCCTTAGTTTGCTTGTCTCCAGCAAACTGTTTGCAGGCTTTTTTGTGCATCATCTTTAGAAGAGGTTTCCTTCTGGGATGACAGCCATGCAGACCAATTTGATGCAGTGTGCGGCATATGGTCTGAGCACTGACAGGCTGACCCTCTACCCCTTCAACTACTGCAGCAATGCTGGCTGCACTCATACGTCTATTTCCCAAAGACAGCCTCTGGATATGACACTGATCAAGTCTGCTGCTAGTGAGAGCAAGAAGACTGAGTTCCTCCATACATGTGGCAGTATGGTTAAAGCAATGTGTCTGCTTCCACAAATCTTCTGGTGAGGCCAAGTGAGAGTTGTCCTAATCCATTGTGAATAGTTCAAGTTGGAGTATCCCACTAATCCCTTCTCCCATCCAAGTTCCAAAATAAATATACAAAAACACAAATACCCTGGACTGATCATTGAGTAACGAGCAAGCAGGAGTAAGGGGGGATAAGTGAAAACCCCTAGCAACTGGCTGCAGGTAAACAGGGAGGGGCTTAAGAAGTCAACACTCAGCAAGCCCTACGGGGACAATGCTACACGTGTAGGGAACAGATAGATGCATTTAGTTTGCAGGGATCACTACTGATTGCAGTATACATAACCAGGATGTAGAACTGGCCAGCATACACTCAGATGATCTCTGCATTACATCACACAATCTACTGTGACACAGTATATGAAGAGTTGTCAATAGAAATAAGATTCATCTTAGAAATTATTAAAATGTAAGTGTAACTAAAGCCAAAACGTTTTTTTTTCTTTTAGGGCACTTTCACACTGGGGCATTTTTCAGGTTTATAGCGCCTGACCCCCCCCCAATCCACTCCAGTGTGAAAGCCCGAGTGGGATGTTACAAAAAGTCCTGCAAGCAGCATCTTTGGAGCAGTGCGCTGAGCGGTGTACACACCGCTCCGCCACTGGCCCTGCCATTGAAATGAATGGCAAGCGCTTCCAAAGCTCCTGCACACTGCCTCGGAAGCGCAGCATGCCAGAACTTTTAACTCCTTTTTAACCCCTTGTGGGGGGAATAAAAGGGACCCTCTCCTACCTCTATAACAGCGAAAACTAGGGGCGCTTTACTGCTATCGCCCCCCTGCCCCAGTTTGAAAGTGCCCTTAGTTTTGGATAGAGGAGAGAGGGATTAGAACACCTGTCAGTTTGTATTGCTGTCTCTGCCCTCCTTAGGTAGATTTACCCTCTCTATTTGTCCTGTTTAACCACTTCAGCCCCGAGAGGCTTTACCCCCTTCCTGACCAGGCAATTTTTTGCGATACGGCACTGCGTTAGTTTAACTGACAATTGTGCGATTGTGCAACACTGTATCTAAATACATTTATGTCCTTTTTTCCCCACAAATAGAGCTTTCTTTTGGTGGTATTTGATCACCTCTGCGGCTTTTATTTTTTCACTATAAACAAAAAAAGACCAACAATTTTGACAAAAAAAATTTACTTTCTGCTATAAAACATTTCCAATAAAAATGTGAAAAAAAATCGAATTTCTTCATAAATTTAGGCCAATATGTATTCTGCTACATATTTTTGGTAAAACAATCCCCAATAAGCGTATATTGATTGGTTTGCGCAAAAGTTATAGCGTCTACAAAATAAGGGAACGATTTATGGCATTTTTATTACTAATTTTGGGAATCAGTGACATTATTACAGTGATCAGTGCTAAAAATATGCACTGACATTTGTACTAATGACACTGGCAGGGTAGGGGGTTAACATCAGGAGTGATCAAGGGGTTAAATGTGTTCTCTGGGAGTGCTAACTGTGTGTGTGTGGGGGGGGGGGGGCTGCCTGGGACAACACAGAGATCTGTCAATACAAGATCCTGTGACATCCCCTGTCAGAATGGAGTTCTGCCTTGTTTACACATGCAGATCCTCATTCTGTCTCTGCGGGTGGCCTGCGGAAATCGAGTCTGCTGGACACGCTGATTGGCTCCCCCCGCTGGCCAATTGGCGCGCCCGCACAGAACCTCGTGCACAATCCGACGTACACCTATGGCAATTCGTGCAGCCGAGCCAACTTGCTGCAGTGTAACTGCGGTGGCTGCTCGGCAAGAGGTTAATTTTATCATCGAAAGTGAAAGTAAAAGAAAATCGCAAATTTTAAACTGACATCAGGACACTAATAGGGGGGAAATCTATCAGTCCTGGAGACACTGGTTTTATGCTGGGGTTCCCTCATTTTGGAGGGCTTTCTTCTCACTTCCTGTTTTAGCTATAGGACAGGAAGTGGACTCTGACGGGGTTTCTAACCCTCCATTACTCTTTCCAAAATGAAAAAAAAAATAATTTTCCCTTTAATTACATTTTAGGAGTTGTCATTTTACAAAAATGTAGGATCAGGAGTGTCCATGAAATGTTTCCATTTTGGCAAAATGCTTTGGAGTCACTAGGGAAGGCATTATTAGGTCTTATGCACATGGACATATTTAGGCTTTTATTACGGACAGATTTTAGCGTATTTGTGTGCCCTTGAGTCACAGGTTTTGGCTTGCAATTGCTGCCAGCAGCCTTTACAAATCAATGACAGGCTGACAGATGCCATGGCCACATGCTTGTAACCACACAACCGAGAGACCGAATTTGGACGGTAAAAGCCTTAATGCATCCATGTTCATGGGCCCAAAAGAATATTTTTTTTTGTTTTTTTAAGTATGAAAATACAAAGAAAAAGGCCAGTAAAAAAAAAAAGAAAGAAAAGGAAAAATGTAAAGCACACACAAAAGTGAGAAAAAACCCACAAATAGGATTAATAATTAAGTAAAAAAATGCCCTCAATACACCCAAAACCATACTTTCATAATAAGGTAAATAAGAGTAGATTTTTTTTTAAACAAATTTGGTCCAAGCAGCTTAATGGCAAAATTTGTAATAAATGAAATTGAATAAAATTGCTTTGCTCATCCCTACAATCAATCTATCAGGTGCCATATTTAAGCAGCTATAAAAAAAAAATCCTAACAATATACAGTATATAAAACAGTGATGGGCTGTTTGACGCTGTGCGAACATTTCACATGATACAGCTCATGGTAATGCTATACAAACTACATCCGGTTGAATCTGTATAGCCATGTGCTCTGTGTAAAAACAAAAACAAAACGGTTGCACAAGTTGATTGTGCTTACCCATGTTGCTGAGTAAATGAAACATTATTACCGTGAAATGCTCATTCGTCCATCCCCCTACAGTACATTGCAGCTCTGCCTTTTTCAGCTTCCCACTTAGTCATACTGTCATTTGAATGCAATGCTCCACAGCATATTTTATCTGAAAATGTAATACACGATGACAAATAGTTTTCCTCTGAATTCCAGGAGTTTGCTCGGTTGGAATCCTCTAGCGTTGATGTAATCACTCAACAATTATGCTGTGTGATGTAATCTCTGAATGGTTAATAAGCCTGTAATCGGTCGCTGCTCATAAAAAGCTGGCGTTCCTCCACTGGTGGAATTCAAATGAGTTTACCATTTGGAATTTGTGAAAACAAACATTGTTGCGAGGCTGTATGTGGACAGCGGAGCGAGAGGAAGGAAATACCAGCTATGGACAGAGAAAGTGCTGTTCCATCTTTATTATCACATTCATAAAACTGAAGAACTTTGCTTGGACCTCGTCACCTGCCAGCGGACATTTATTTTGGAGGAAATAACAATAAAATGAAATGTGCTTGAACTTTTTTTTTTTTTTTTCTGGCAAGAAAATGCTCAATGGTGAGGCCAAGTTATCTTCACATGTGGAATTCAGTCCAGTCACCTTTTGATTTCATAGCCGCAGCCAAATAAAATATGCAGTCCTGCCATTGAAAAGGCACAGGGTCAGGTTACTAGTGTTGTTGTGATGCAGTAATTGACCATTTAAATGGATACACCAAAAATACAGGTTCCCTTGTATACCTGATATGCACAAGCTTGTTGCCAGGTCAGTGATTCAAGTAGTGAAGTATGTTTTGGGAGGCACAGTCCTCGAGTCTGGAGCTGCCAAATAAGTCATGAGAGCTTCCATATTTCTGCCCTTGCAGGTTCTGCTTAAATTATCTTTTTTTTTTTCTTCTCCTTAGCTGGTATACTGACATTTTAAACCAGCGACGGGCGCTCCTTTAGGGGCCCCGTCCATCCCCTAATCTACATGCGCAGCGCTGGACGCATGGATTCCAATGTTTTTTTTTTTTTTAAGCACGTGATTAGAGCCTGAGGCTTTTATAGTCTTCAAAATAGGGTGGCCTCGGGGAGCACACCCACTTGTGTGACAATAGTGAATAAATATTCGCTATTGTCTTCCTTATTCTCCTCCCGGCCAATCAGGAAGTCCCTATTGGCCAGGGAGTCTTAGGACTCCCTGGCCAATCATGTCTCAGGACACACTTCTTGTTCCTGTGTGGCCGGGAGGAGAATCTGTCTGTGTGCTCCATAAGAGAATCGGTCGGAGCTGCGCCGCATCTCTTCCTTCCCCCTGCCTCCATATGGTAAGCAGGTGGGGGGGTTGTGATGCCCGCCATCCATCTCCTGGTCTCCTGCAGGGGGGTTGTGATGCCCGCCATCCATCTCGCGCGAGGGGGGGGGGGTGGTTGGCGATAATGATGTTAGTGTCTGTCGCCCCCCCAAATTTGGAGCATCAACCGCCACTGTTTCAAACGGTTAGTTGACCTTAAAGTGGGACTTTAGTCAGAAAATTAAGTCCTTCTAGATCACTTCAGGCAGGCCCCTTTTTGCAGGTATATCTATGTAAAACATTAAAAATAAGTGTCTATACTGTTTAAAATACAGTAATACACAGCCTCACCCTGCTCTGCAAATGCTCAGGTTCTCTCCATTTTTAGGCACTGCTGAATCTGTATAGGCCGATCTGCTGACAGCGTTAAAGTGGATCTTCACTGCGTCTGAGGACCACAAACCAAAAACACAGTTAATTAATTTTTAATGTTCCAAGCAAACTCCCCCATCCATCCATGTCTCAATGCTTTATTTTGTTGAGAAATCGCTTTGAAAAACACCCCCTAGCGTTTCTGACTATGGCTATCTTGAGTAAGGGCAAATGATTCATGTAGCAGTTACTTCCTGGTAGCCATCTGCCCTTAGCTCAAGTATTCATGCAGGAGAGTGTGCTTAACTGAGAAAACCCCTCCTCCTCTCCTCCCCTCCTGAAGACTCCTCGGGTTTATGACATCATTTGCCTAGGCAATAAATCAGGAAGAAACTGAAGAAATGTAAAAAAAAAGTTTGAAACAAGTAAATTTGATATACTTTTCTATATATTTACTAATGCTAGCAGCTAATGCTATCAACATTAGAATAAAAATAATCAATGTTGATTGGTAGAGTGAATTTCTACTTTAACCACTTGCCGACCGCAGTCTGACAGCGACAGAATGGCTCGTTATCGCAAACCGCCGTCATACAACGGCGGCTGCGATAACTAGTGCTGTGAGCACGCGCGCCGCTGGAGGCGCGCTCACTGTGTCCAGGGGGGGCTAGGGAGTGTGGGCGGCGGACTTGATCGCCCCCGGCTACCGGCGATGCCCCCCCGCAGTGGAAGAATGGAGGTCCGTGTATGTAAACACGGATCTCCGTTCTGTTGAAGGGGGAAAAGCGCTGATCACAGGCTTCCTCTATATGGAAGCCATGATCATCCCCTTTCCCCAGCCAGGGCAGCCCACACACAGTTAGAACACACCCAGGGAACACAGTTAACCCTTAGAGCGCCCCCTACAGGTTAACCCCTTCACTACCAATGGCATTTACACAGTAATCAGTGCATTTTTATAGCACTGATCGCTGTATAAATGGCAATGGTCCCAAAAAACTGTCAAAATCGTCCGACATGTCCGCTGCAATATCGCAGTACCGCTAAAAATCGCAGATCGCCACCATTACTAATAAAAAATAAAAATAAAATAAAAACCCCAGAAATGAATTCTCATCGTCCGTAAACGCGGCAACTTTTTGCGCAAACCAATCAATAAACGCCGAATGCGATTTTTTTTTACCAAAAATATGAGGAAGAATATCAAAACCGATGGAAAAAAATGTTTTTTTATATATTTTTTTGGATTTGTATTTTAGCAAAAAGTAAGAAATTAGTTTTTTTTTGCAAAATTGTCGCTCTTCTTTTGTTTATAGCGGCGATCAGAAATGACGCAGAGGTGATCAGATACCACCAAAAGAAAGCTCTATTTGTGGGAAAAAAAGGTTGCAATTTTTGTTTGGGTACAATGTCGCACGACCGCGCAATTGTCAGTTAAAGCGACACAGTGCCGAATCGCAAAAAGTGCTCTGGTCCTAAAATGTGAAATCCTTCTGGGGCTGAAGTGGTTAAAACAGAATTAAACCCTCCTATCCTTTACAGCCAAGGAAGCTTCTTCTGTTTGATCTGCAAATGCCATGGTGCTGCACATGTGATCAGTTATGACACCAGCCATTTATGGTTTGACAGTTTGGTTGATGACAAAAACCAAATGTGACAGTTAGCAACCCTGGCATTTCAGGAATATAACTGTTTTTAAACCCTTTGCGCTTTTTTTTGCACACATGTTTAAAAAATTATTTTAGTGCCGGTTCACACATGTGATTCGCACCGCATTGCTGTTCACATCACGTGTGATGTCTGTGCGATGTGATTTCAGCCATAGAAACTGTATGACTGAAATCGCATCGCATTCGCACCAAAATGGAGCAGGACCCTTTTTTTGGTCCGCAGTGGAATTGGATCATGTGGGTGTTCACACATATGCGATCCGATTCCTGCCTCATTTCACAGTTCGCACGGTGTGATTCAGGTGTGATGCGGGAACCCGCACTATATTCGGAGGGTTTCCGCATCGCACCAGTGTGAACCGAGCCTTAGGCCTGAAGATTTCACAAAACTCCCAAACATTATAATTTTTTTCTGAAAGCAGACACCCTAGACCAAACTACGGCCCTCCAGCTGTTGCAGAACGACACGTTCCATGAGGCATTGTAAAACTCTGACATTCACAGAAATGACTAGGCATGATGGGAATTATAGTTCCTAAACAACTGGCGGGACATAGTTTGGAGACCCTTGCACTAGAGCAGTGGTTCTCAACTCCTGTCCTCGGGACCCACTAACAGGCCAGGTTTGCAGGATAACTGAAATGCATCACAAGCGATATCACTTGCTGCTCAGTGATTGCAGTATTCTAGTCTGCATCTCCCCAAGGTAATACTTAAAATCTGGCCTGTTAGTGGGTCATGAGGACTGGAATTGAGAACCACTGCCCTAGAGAATAAAATAGTGGTAGTTCCAATTTTTTATGTTACACGTTATTAACGCAAAGGTCTAGGAAATTTCTCAATTTTACCGCGACCACGGCTACCCGTGCAATGTGAAAGTAGCCTAAGTGTATAAAAGTGACAAATATTTGAAATATAGGATTTGGCCAGTTTCAATGTAAGAATACTTAAGAAGCAGCATCAGTATATTGGAAGAAGCACCATAGGTTGGAAACTAAAAAAAATCACACTGCACTGCAAAAACATCGTCTTTAAACATGAATAGGATTATACACAATTTGGATAATAGATCCATTTTAAAGATGTTGGCCTGTAAAGACCAAAATCATTGGGATTAGAGGATAAAGGACGATTTTAGAGGATATCTGCTCATTGGCATTAGTGAGATAAATGCGTCAAACCAGTGAGCTTTTTGGCAAATCATTTTCAGCTGACATGAGAAACACAATCAGATAGCTGTCTCTCAGTCTATCAAAGTATTAGTTTCTAAAATCCAACTCTAAATCTGGGTTTCTTTTTCAATTCCAGGGAGTGGACATAAGTGCTGAAGGCAATCAGATTTTCATTATTTCCACCATACCTATTTTATGATGTCTTACTTAATTTTTAATCTGGATACTTTATTGAAAACTACTGAAGAAACAATGCCGCACATGTATGAACTGGCATTCCTACGTCCTTTCAGTACACATTACACTTTTATGTGCTTAACCCATAAGTACATGTTGGATGGTCACCTTTGTGCACCCACCATGACTTGCATATTAAAAAGGGATGATTGCGTGCTGCAAATTGTTAGAATTGAGGAAACGTTGCTTAAAGAAAATGCAAACCTCAACTAAAGACATTAAGGCTGGGTTCACACTGGAATCCGCAGCGGCTCCCAGCAGGGGTCCGGTGCATGCTGGTTCACAGTTTCAGGTCCAATTTCAGCTTGCATTTTGGGCTATATTCGGACCTGAAACCATCCAAAAGATGCACAGTGTCTGTGCAAACTGCACCGGACCTGCTGCGGAGATATGTGAACCGGCTCCATAGAGAGCTGGTCACAATCTCCTGCTATGCAAATTGGGAAACCCTCATCCAATTCACAAAGGTGTGAACCCAGCCTAAAGGAGAAGTCCAGTCCAAGCTCATTTGGCTGGGCTTCTCCTATGAATCACAGGAGTGCAAATCGTTTTGCACTCCTGTGACCTGTTTTCAGCAGAGGGTGGACTGAAGTCCACTCTCTGCTGACGTCACGGATGTCCGTCCAGGCACTGCGTCATCCCAACCTCGGAGTCTGGATCCGCCAGGTGCCTGGACTGACACCCGTTTCACAGCTCAGCGCTACAATGAGCATGGAGGGAGATGAGCAGGGAGCTGTGACTGACAGAGCTGTGAAAACCGAGTGATCGGCGGTGTTCGAACGCTCGGTTTTTAGTGTAGAGGCGCCGGGGGACAGATGTAGCATTGGACCAATGCCGCATCCACCTAGGTGGGTATAACTGGGAAAAAAAATCCCATACTTCTCTTTTAAGGCCTTGTTCTCACGGGCCAAACTAAAGCATAGGCCCATGGAAGGTGTTTCATGCATTCCCGTGCAGGCAGTCCCCATTGATGTCAGTTGTCATGCAGTGGCTACCATCCATGTGTGTGGCTATTTTAACACTGCACAGGTGCTGATAAACCTAGCCCAACTGTAGCTGCCAGAGGCTGCCATAGTGAAGACAGAAAAACTGGCATATAAGACAAGTCATGTAATACTCCATTCATGGCAACAGTAGAATGGTACCCTTAGTATCTGGTGTTTTTATTCAGTGTATTGCATGGATTATGTTCTTCATAGAGGATAATTTACTAAAACTGAAGCAGACACAGCCTGGAGCAGCTGTGCATGGCAATCAATCCGATCCTAGCTTTCACAGAAAAAGCTGAGGCTATAAGCGGATTGGTTACTATGCACATCTGCTCCAGATTGTGTCTGCTCCAATCTTTGTAAATTCTCCTGTGTGAGTTTTAGTAAATTTACCCCATAGTATTTTATTAGGGAAAGTCTTAAGTATAATATATGTTTTGCACCAAATTGTATAAAAAAAAAATCCATTTTAATGTTCATATGTGCTGGATAATGATCAAAACAACAAGTTCATGATGAGTACAAGAGGTGGGAATGGGGTTACTCAGCAGACTTGCTGGCATAACTCTCAATGATAGGATGAGAAGTTCAGTCACCCAAGAGCAAGTTAGAGGACAACAGCTGTTCCTAGAAGTGCAATCTAAGGTGAATGAAGTAGAACTCCAGGAAGATGGCTAAGCACACACAGCAAATACAGACACAGTATGATGTATATTTGTAAAGCAGTGAATGTGACATGCATCATAAAGCTACTATGGGTTAATCTTCCTGCTACATGTGTTTTATATGTCAGTGATTCTTTTACCTGCCATGAATTTTTGGTGAATGTCACATTCACTGCTTTATAAATAGGCACCTACACTAGGTTTTGGTGATTTTTTTTTATATAAAAGATTTAAACCCATCTTTGTGTGGCCAGCTTAAGACCTTCTTGACATTGATGCATCCTAGGGCTTAAAATGTTACTAAACCCAGGACACTGCATTCACTATATCTGGTCACCCACATGACACAGAACATGGAAATGCAATTATTTCAGTAAAAATAAGCAGCTAAATACCTTTTCTCATCAGCAGTATATAACAGTCTTGTGATTTCTATCAGTTCCTGGTGAAGCTTGTAGGAGGAGATTTCATACTGCCCTGAGCTGTCCTATGAAGCTGCAGGGCTCCTGACCCTCTGTCTGGACAGTTCTGATTGGCCCTGTTCTAATCACATGCACTCTCCCAAGAAAAAAAACCTCTCTAGCAATACACAAGAAACTGAGCATGTGCAGCCTGACTCCAAAGGCTTGGTCTTATCCGGACTTGTCCAGGGGGACAGTGCAGAGAGGGGAAGATCTGTGCATACAAGATCAATTAGCCTTTTAACACAATGCAGAGGATTAACCCCTTAGGTTCCACAGTGAGTATAACAGGCATGCCTTGCTGCATATACAGACTGATTTTACTGTTGTGGGTTTAGTAACATTTTAATTTACACTTGTGGTTGGGGGGTTGTCAAAACAGGTGGTTGAGCCACACCCCTCAACCACTACCCCTAAGCTGCAAAAGCAGCCAGACATGGGTATACATATGCCCAGGCCACAATGCTTTGCCCCTCCATCACCTTCATCCCCTGTGTCACACACAGTGTGCAGTACCATGAATGAATGGCTGTCCTCCAACTACATGCAGCGTACTCAGCTGCTACATGGCAATGCAAGCTCCTCACCGCCTGTTGAATGCCTTCTGAAAGGCAGTCAACCACGGATCACCTTATAGAAAGCAATGCTAAAAGTGCCCTAATGTATGTGTTGCTGTGCCTCAAAAGGCGTGTTACCCGGCATGCCTTTGTTTTCAATGGGCCTGGTTAAACATTTATGTGTTGGAGTATTTTTTTTCATCCATTCACATGCATCTAGAGGCCCAGAGAAGTAAATGTGAGCGCATTAAAATGAATGATACATGCGGATATTGAACTCTCACTCTGACCACAGGTTTTCTACTCTTAGCTAATTTACTTTGGAAAATTTTAGGCTCGTCTCATACCACCCTAGATGCTGGGCACCTATTTGGAGAAAACACTCAATGAAAATGTGCATTAATGTGTAAGAATGTGTGTTGAAAAATGCATGAAAAAATGCATGCAAACAAAAGCACATGGATGTGAAGCCAGCCGTAAGGGAGGAAAATAACTGCCAGTCAATAACCTTTCATAGGTGTAATTGGCTAGGGGGAAACATGCAGTTGTACAATTGCCACATCTTTATATATACCACATTTGTCACTTGCACTGTATTAACCTGTGTACACATGGGAAGTTTACCTTGGACCCTGAACACCCTGATATGTAAGATTTGCCCTGACACACGTGGGTCAAGCTGTGTATAGATAGTTTTATGCTGTCCCACCACAAAACTGCAAATGGAAATGTCCATTGGCATTGACATTATTTTATGCCGGCATGTGATTTTCAAAGAGCTTCCTTTTACAAAACAGAACTCAATATTCTGGTTAACTGTAAAATCTCAGGAGACTGTGTCCATGAGCACTATTACTTTGTGGGGAACTTACTACAATTAAGGAGCTATTAGCTAAAATGTACATAGACTGGCAGCCAGCTATATGATATACCACACTCTTAATACTACTGAATAGATCTTCTTTGTGTGTTTTTGTTTCTTTGAGTTGGTGCAAGTATAGGTTTTCATGACTACCCCCATTAATTCACAATTAGCCATTTAACCTGACTGTAATCATTGTTAACTGACTTTGTGTACAGGTCCCTGATGACGTGGCCTTATTGTGGTCAGTGACAACTAATCTTCCTTTCCTACTTATTCTCTATTTGAATCAACTGAGTTGCATAAACTTTGAAATATCGCACAATTTTTATAATTTAATTCAGATAATGTTTTAGCACAGATACAGAAAAACTAAAGCATGCATTTAAAGTATATGCAAACCCACTCACTAAAATCCTATATATTCTCCACTTCAAGACCGAGCCTCTTTTTGCGTTTACAAGTTAAAATCATTTTTTTTTGCTATAAAATGACTTAGAAAAAAAAAAAAAAAAAATATATATATATATATATATAATGCTTGGGGGCTCTAACACCCTAGAGAATAAAATGGCGGTCGTTTTAATACTTTATGTTACACCGTATTTACGCAGCGGTCTTATAAGCGTGATTTTCTTTGGCAAAATTTAACTTTTGAGTTAAAAAATAAGATATCAGTAAAGTTGGCCCAATTTTTTCCATATTGTGAAAGATAATGTTACATCGAGTAAACTGATACTCAACATATTTCAATATTTAAATGGCGCTAAACCTCACATAGAGTGCGCAATAGTACTTATACCACGTGTGCGGAAAAGGTACCAAAAAGGAGATAGTAAACACACAAAAAAAGGGGATAGTAAACACAAAAAATCCCCTCTAAATATATAATCATATGTAGCTATACAGTTCCAGTGAATAGAACAACCTTATATACTCACAAGGCTGATAAACATAAATAACACAAGGTATAAAATTGCCACATCAAAATAGTTAAATTGTAGGGATGTGTACAGAACAATAAAACGGTGAGTTGTGACCCCACATATAAAATCAAGTCCAAATTATCAAAAATGTATACAGTTCCCAAAAAGTGAAGACCAGGAAAAAGTGAAAAAACTAAAAATGAAAAAACTAAAGACCAGGAAGTGTTTACTATCTCCTTTTTGGTACCTTTTCAGCACACGTGGTATAAGTACTATTGCACACTCTATGTGAGGTTTAGCACCATTTAAATATTGAAATATCCTTATACGATTTGTTTGGTTGGTTTATGGCAGCTTACCCTTGAATTTATCGTCCTAGCTTAGCGCGGTTTTATTACTTGAATTCACTATTTGATACTCAACATATCATGATTCAAAATTGCGCTTACTCGTGGAGTGGCGACAAACTTTGGCACTTAAAAATCCCCATCGCTGACGTTCAAAAATTTCTACAGGTTACCAGTTTTGAGTTACAGAGTAGGTCTAGTGCTAAAATGATTGCTCTCACTCTAATGATCGCGGCCATACCTTACATGTGTGGTTTGAACACCGTTTTCATATGTGGGTGTGGCTCACATATGCGTTTGCTTCTGTGCACAATTTCTTATTTATTTAACTTTTTATTTTTTATTTTTACATCGTCCTTTTCAAAAAAAAAATGTGATCACTTTTATTCCTATTACAAGGAATGTACACATTCCTTGTAATAGAAAAAAGCATGCGAGGACCTCTTAAATATGGGCTCTGGGGTCAAAAAGACCTCAGATCTCATATTTACACTTAAACGCAATTTAAAAAAAAAAGACATTTGAAAAAAAAACAGTCCCCTTTAAGAGCAATGGTCAAGGCTATGGAGCCGATTGGGCAGCATCTTCTGCTCAAACGGCATCCAGTGCAGGGGGTGAGCGGACCCGAACGTCTCTGTCGCTACCGTTGAAGATGACGGAAAAGTGGCGGGGGGGGGGGCACCTCTCCCGTCCCAGATAAAAGTGATCTCACGACTAATCCCCCGCAGAGACCACTTTTATCTGAAAGCGGGCCGCCCGCTGAAAAATAACAGCTATCTGCTACCATAACAACGGCATTCCACTTCAATGGACGGGCGTATATGTACGATCGGCCGTCCGGAAGTGGTTAACATATACATTGTCATTGCAAAAGTAATTTTCAATAATTTTAAATCGACTGCTTTAGTTAAAATAATACTCGATGATCCTGGTTTGAAGGTCCTTGTGCAGGTACTGTCTGATATAAAGTGACAATGCTCTGTCACTGTCTCCCAATTGTGTACCTGTGTTGTCACCCTGCTACACATGCACTCATTGAATGCTAGTGGGAGCAATAAACTAAAAAAAAGTCAATATTAGTAAATACACTGCTTGGTTTTCAATAAGTAGTAGATTGTAAACATTTGGCGCATCTTACTTTCCATCTTTCTTTGAGACTGGAACAGAACTACATTTTTTTAGGTTTATATAAAATTTTAACCCACATTTTGCTTTATACACTCATTGGGTATAGAGTAAAGGTCTCCATTTGGGCTGTCAGTGTGCATTTTTTCCAAAGCTCATTTTTTGATGTGTTACCTTTTGGGCACCCCCCTGGGACGTAACACGTATGGGAAGGAGTCACATAATGTCACCCGCAGCCATCTCCTTGTGATTTTATATGTGAGCGTTTGTATGCTGTCACTTAGTGGAAGTGCCCTATTTGTAAGTGTATCTTTTTGTTATCTTTATTAAGTACTTGATAGCAGAGAGCACTATGGGGTTGATTTACTAAAGCTTGAAAGTGCAAATTTTGGTGCAGCTCCACACAGAAACCAATCAGCTTCAAGGTTTTATTGTCAAAGCTTGATTGAACAAGCTGAAGTTAGAAGCTGAACAGCAAGGAGAGAGCAGCCCGCTACAGGTGTGAGGCGTCAGTGATTTTTCCGAGAGATCAGGTGCAGGTCTGGAACCGCTGATCCAAGTCGATATGAAGTTGAAGAAAGGAAGGACCACACTCCAGTAATCGGAAAAAACTAGTGGTTTTAATGTGAACCATAGGTGAATAAAAATTCAGGCAGAAGATACAAAAAGCAGGAAAAGGTTTACGCGTTTCACTGATCTATAGTCCACTTAGTCATAACCTGTAAGCTTGATTGAACAAGCTGAGGTTAGAAGCTGATTGGCTACCATGCAGAGCTGCACCATTTTTTGCACTCTCCAGCTTTAGTAAATCAACCCCTATATGTCCTTTGTTTATTTCCCATCCCGGGATGGTGAACATCTGGTTGCAAGCTATTCTGATGGGATTTCCATTTATATCGTGTGACTAACACCAGGAGGACTTCTGAGATTGAGCTTGAGGATTTATATCCGTTATGGGAAAGCCTATGTGACCCTTTGTTAATTCAGGGGTCATGGTGTTGAGGTGACCGGGTAAGAGTGTCTGTGGTGGAGGTTACACATTTTACCACGAAGTCCATTTTCTTAAAGGCACATTTTCACTTTTTTGGGGGGGTCTTGCATGCTCATTACTCATTACATATGAACTTTTTCTAATAGCGCTGCACTATTTTGTAAAACATTAAAACATTGCCACTATATACCTTTTGGGATGATATGTATACCATGGTTTCCTAATAACCTGCACAGTTTGTCCATAGCTATGTGTTCAGGTAGGAGGAGTTTTCCACTACAGCCTCTATACACGCCCACATGTGTGATGGCAATATCATGTGACCTGAACAGTTCAACTGAAACAGGAAATGCTTCACCCAGCATAAGAGACCAAACTGAGCATGTGCAGCCTTACCACCCTTCTGTGTATTATATGGACCTGCTCAGTGCATGAGGGAAGAATCTACGCATACAGAATAAAACAGCCTTTTGTAAACAATGCTGAGGATTAACCCCTTAAGTTCCACAGTATAAAAGGATGCTATGCTGCATATACAGACCGATTTTACTGTTGTGGGTTTGGTAACACTTTAACCCTGAATCCAGGACTAGGTTAAACCAACTGAATCCTCTACTTGGATGCAAATGTATGTACCTAAAGACTGGAACTGGTGGTAGTTTGAAAGTAACTCCCTAACTTAAAGCTTTGTAATAGGGCAATCTTATTGCAAGTTGAGATGATGTGATCTAGTGTTATTAAAACTTAAGTTGATCCACAGGGGTTGATGTACAAAAACTGAAGCATGCAAAATCTTGTGCAGCTCTGCATAGAAAACAATCATCTTCCAGGTTTGAAGCTGAAGTATCAGGACACGAGACTGAAATCACTGTTTAGCTGAACCTACTTCATCTGTCAATCTGTCCATCCATTCCATTTTTTTTTTTTAAATATGTAATTGCCTTGCCAGCCAGCCATGGGTTAGGCTATCCCTAAACCATGGTACGACAATCTGTAATCTTTCATATGCCAGAAAACTAAATGTCTTAGCATTTCATGTGTGTATCTGGCAATGCCTACTGGAAGAGTCCACTTTGCCTAAAGTTGGCTAAAGTAACAAATATGTTGCATATTTAAAAGTGAAATAAAACAAAAATAAGCTGTTGCCCATTGCAACCAGTTACACCAACATTCTTCTAGTGCAGGTAAAAGAAGGAAGGGTAAATGTTCACAGTTTGCTGTAGATAACAGTCCTTTTCCCATACCATTCAGTTTTTAATTAAACTAAATGAACACAATAGATTATTGAATTTCATGATCTCTGGAAATTATGGTTAATTATTATCAATTTTCTTTTCAGATATATGAAGAATAAGAGATGAATTTGGAGCAGGACCGGTCATTTATTTGCAATGCTCCTGGCTGCTCACAGGTAAGTTTCTATGATAAATATTCATGTACATTAGCTTTCTTTCATGTCGCAGTGTCACCTAGGCTCCTAGTGCATCGACAGTCTACTTTGCTGCATTTTTGTAAGGCCCCTTTCACACATGCGGACCGAATAGGTCCGCCTGTCAGTTTTTCAGTCGGACCTGATCGGACGCTCCATTCACATCTATGGAGCAACGGATGTCAGCGGTGGCATGTCTGCTGACATTTGCCGCTATCCAATCCGATCTGGTCTGCTAAATCCAGACGGATGGAAACACTATTTTCCATCCGTTTGGCGGATCCATTGGAATCGGATCAAAATGGACCGGCGGATCCGTTTTCATCCAATCCCTTATACAGGTTCGAGGAAGCGGAGTCCGTCAAAACGGACAGCCCCGTGTGAAAGGGATGTTTCAGTGAACAGTTGTAACTAGTTGTTTGTACTTTGTAGACTCATAACTCCCCACATAGCAAAACATTAATTTGGGCTTTCACTGTTCAAATCCCAAAGCCTAATGATGTCTGGGGATCTTCACAAAGTACATTTACAAACTTCAAGATTGTTCAGATTAACAGAAGTAACTGAAATTGAAATTCAGTGTAGAAATACATATAATATTTTACATTTTGACCATAGATACATTTTAATAAATCCTTGATGGTAGTGTAGGTACCTGATTTATACTTGGTATAAACTGTAGAATAGAATTCAGAATGGGAGAGAAATGGTCAGCATTAGGAGTCAAGAAAGTACCGTATTTGCTGGCGTATAAGACGACTGGGCGTATAAGATGACCCCCTACTTTTCCTGTTAAAATATAGAGTTTGGGTTATACTCACCGTATAAGACTACCCCTCTTCCGCGATCTCAACGCGGCTTGTAAGGAGACTTCTATCATAGAAGTCAATGCAAGTCGCGCTGAGATCGCCCTGAAAATAGTGCAGAAAGCGCCGCGTAGCGGCGCGACTTGCCAGGGCGAAGCAAGTTGCCCCGCTCGAGGCGATCTCAGCGCGGCTTGTGAGGAGACTTCTATCATAGAAGTCAATGTAAGCCGCGCTGAGATCGCCCTGAAAATAGTGCAGGAACCATTTTTCTAAGTCGGAGCGAAGCGATTCGCTCCTATTAGAATGGTTCCATTGCACAGCATTGAGACGACTTGTCGGGCGTGACAAGTCGCCTAGATGTGAACGGGCCACTTTTTTACATTTGGTAGTCACAAGCTAAAAGCATTTTTTTTTGCTAGAGAATTACTTAGAACCCCCAAACATTATATTTTTTTTTTTCAAACACCCTAGAGAATAAAATTGCGATTGTTTCAATACTTTTTGTCACACGGTATTTGCGCAGCGGTCTTTCAAGCGCGATTTTTTTGGAACAATTTTACTTTTTTGAGTTAAAAAATAAGACAACAGTAAAGTTAGCCCAATTTTTTTGCATATTGTGAAAGAGGATGTTACGCCGAGTAAATAGATACCATACATGACATGGTTGAAAATTGCGCGCACTCGCCGAATGGCGATAAAGTCCTGTATTTAAAAAGTTCCATAGGTGACGCTTTAAACATTTTTAACGGCTACCAGGTTAGAGGTGCAGAGGAGGTCTTTTGCTAGAATTATTGTGCACACTCTGGCGATCGCGGCGATACCTCATGTGTGGTTTGAACACCGTTTTCATATGTGGGCGCGACTTACGGATGCGTTTTCTTTGCTGTGCGAGCTTGCGGGGACGGTGGCGATTTAAATCTTTTTTTTTTTTTTATTTATTTTTAGCACTGTTCCTTTAAAAAAAAAAAATCTGATCACTTTTATTGCTATCACAAGGAATGTAAACATCCCTTGTGATAGTAATATATGGTGACAGGTACTCTTTTTGGAAGGCCGGGGGGGTCCCTCCTTTGCACTTCACAGTACTCAGATCGCCAAAAACGGTGATTCTGAATACTGTCACTTTTTTAAAATTGGCGCCGTTAGCCGCCGAGTAAACCGGAAGTGACGTTGTGACGCCGCTTCCGGAATTTGCCGAAGGAGACCCGATCGGAGCCGATTACGTCTTTTTTCAGGTCTCCTTCTCCGAATTGTCGCTCCGGTCTCCCGGTGGGACGGGAAGCCGGAGAAGAGCGGCGGGAGGGGGGGATGTCCCCTCCCGCCCCCTGGGGTAATGACCAAGCTGCTCCTGAGCCGGATCGGTCGTTACCCCTGGATAGCCGACCGCCAGCTCTAAAAAATGACACCGGGATATAGCCTGCAGGTGCAGGCTATGTCCCGGGAGAGCCACTCAAACCCGACCGCCGCCTATTTAGGGCGCTGGTCGGGAAGTGGTTGTGAACCGGCCCTAATCCCCGGCGTATAAGACGACCCCCGACTTTTGAGAAGAATTTCATGGGTTAAAAAGTCGTCTTATACGCCGGCAAATACGGTATCTTAAATGCACAAGTGCTGACAGAAAGAGAGAGAGCAGAGAGATAACCCCATCCCACTACTGCTTCTTTGTTGTTCATTCACTGGCTGGGGGCAGCAAAGGGGCCTAAATGTATTGCTTTATAACTCTAATCGAGATTAAAAAAAAAAAAAAACACTGTGGTTTTGCTTTTTGACAGATGTTTGGGAAGGAAAACTGCTCCCAATCCCAAAGATTGGCTAGATTACTGAAATCTCCATGAGAGATAAATGAAACCAGTGTATAACCCTGCCCTAACAGTTTCTATCTATAACTAAAATATCAATTTGAGTGGACCTAGTCTTTAATTACAAAAATGAACAATAAAGGTCCCTTTAAATAAATGTTAAATGCTTCATTGTTTGTTGCAAAGCACTGTGCTGCTCAGACAACTGAGTGACTGCTTCAGGCTATTGTACTGCAATCAGTAGTGACCTCATAGAGCTGCCAAGGGTTTACTTGGCCTCTTCTCCCTATGATTTGTTGTGGTCATCAGGAAAGGGGATTAGCATTGCATAAATACTATTTAAAACAATCATTTTAAGCAGACGTGGCAGATTGATGTTCCTAAACACATTCTAGATGCCGATATAGGTTATTTATTATATCGGAGAGGTAGAATTGTTAGCAGAGTTTTGCCACAATTATCTAACAGTAATAATTTTAGCAGTGCTGTCATGTTGGCAAACGCTGTAAGATCTGAGGCTGGCAGACTTCTAGCCTTTTAGTGTATTTCTATATAAATGATTTAAAGACTTGAGTATATAAATTTCCCCATGTTACTCAAAATAAGAGGCTATGGGTTGTTGTGGCAAAGATGAGTTCATAAAGTAAGACTAAAAAAGACATAAAGTGTCTATATTAATAGAATTAAACAAATCAAATATCACAAAGCAATTGTACACAAGATATAAAATAATTTGTTTAATACAATTGTGTTACCTTTGCTAAGGTAGAGCTAAAAGCAATAGTAAACTTCAAAATGAACAAAGAAGACTAGCAGGCAAATGGTCTTCAGTCCACTTGAGTGCTACATAACAAATCCAAAATGGACCTAAAAGAACTTTACAAATGAAAAAGAATAACAATTAATCTACAGGAATCGTTAAAAAGCTTTAGAAAACCACATTCTATAATAAAGTGAATCATTTTTTTCATATAAAAAGCAGTTAAAACCACAAAATACTGTCTGGCCAGACCCATCCAGTGACAGTAGTAGTATTATTGTATATGTACACAAAGGAATGGTGTGATTGCTCTGTCTACTGGGGATCTGTATTCAACATACAGTATCTCACAAAAGTGAGTACACCCCTCACATTTTAGTAAATATTTTATTATATCTTTTCATGTGACAACACTGAAGAAATCACACTTTGCTACAATGTAAAGTAGTGAGTGTACAGCTTGTATAACAGTGTAAATTTGCTGTCCCCTCAAATTAACTAAACACACAGCAATTACTGTCTAAACTGCTGGCAACAAATGTGATTACACCCCTAAGTCAAAATGTCCAAAAAGTGTCAATATTTTGTGTGGCCACCATTACTTTCCAGCACTGCCTTAACCTTCTTGCGCATGGAGGTCACCAGAGCTTCACAGGTTACCACTGGAGTCCTCTTTCATTTCTCAATGACGACATCACGGAGCTTGTGGATGTTAGAGAGCTTGCACTCCTCCACCTTCCGTGTGATGATGCTCAATAGGGTTTAGGTCTGGAGACATGCTTGGCCAGTCCATCACCTTTGCCCTAGCAAAGTGACATTTCTTCAGTGTTGTCACATGAAAAGATATAATAAAATATTTACAAAAATGTGAGGGTGTTTTGTGAGATATTATATATATATATAAATATAATATATATATATATATACTCAGCTTCTTTAGCAAGGCAGTGGTCGACTTGGAGGTGTGTTTGGGGCCATTACCATGTTGAAATCAGTCTCCAAAGGGAGGGGATCATGCTCTGCTTCAGTATGTCACAGTACATGTTGGCATTCATGGTTCCCTCAATGAACTGTAGCTCCCCAGTGCCAGCAGCACTCATGCAGCCCCAGACCATGACACTCCCACCACAATGCTTGACTGTAGGCAAGACACACTTGTCTTTGTACTCCTCACCTGGTTGCCACCACACACACTTGACACCATCTGAACCAAATACGTTTATCTTGGTCTCATCAGACCACAGGACATGGTTTCATGTCCTTAGTCTGCTTGTCTTCAGTGAACTGTTTGCAGGCTTTCTTGTGCATCATCTTTAGAAGAGGCTTCCTTCTGGGAAGACAGCAATGCAGACCAATTTGATGCAGTGTGCGGCGTATGGTCTGAGCACTGACAGGCTGACCCCCCACCCCTTATACATCTGCAGCAATACTGGCAGCACTCATACATCTATTTACCAAAGACAACCCCTGGATATGACGCTGAGCACGTGCACTCAACTTCTTTGGTCGACCATGGTGAGGCCTGTTCTGAGTGGAACCTGTCCTGTTAAACTACTGTATGGTCTTGGCCACTGTGCTGCAGCTCAGTTTCAGGGTCTTGGCAATCTTCTTATAGCCTAGGCCATCTTTATGTAGAGCAAAAATTCTTTTTTTCAGATCCTCAGAGAGTTCTTTGCCATGAGGTGCCATGTTGAACTTCCAGTGACCAGTATGAGAGAGTGAGAGCAATAACACCAAATTTAACATACCTGCTCCCCATTCACGCCTGAGACCTTGGAAAATGGCCAATTGGGCCCAATTTGGACATTTTCACTTAGGGGTGTACTCACTTTTGTTGCCAGTGGTTTAGACATTAATGGCTGCGTGTTGAGTTATTTTGAGGGGACAGCAAATTACCACTGTTATACAAGCTGTACACTCACTACTTTACATTGTAGCAAAGTATCATTTCTTCAGTGTTGTCACATGAAAAGATATAATAAAATATTTACAAAAATGTGAGGGGTGTACTCACTTTTGTGAGATACTGTATACCACTGACTGTCAGTTTCCACATGAATGCCAGCTCAACCTCACATGTACAATAGGTTGTAGAGCACATTAAAAACTGCAACTACACGGAGCATTACCCTGATGTATTGGTCAAGGATTTAATCCACCTTTGTGGGAATCACCACAGTGTTGATGCTTTTCCCTCCTAATGTTACTGGTATGTATAGTATACATATATAGTGTATACGTGTATATATTCCACAAATCGATAGGCACGTACTTGCCTTACCTGACAAACCTAATAAAGAATTGTTATGTTATTCAAAAATGTTGCATCATTATATGCAAGCTTTGTAGTATACAGTACATATATATATATATATATATATATATATATATATATATATATATATAGCTTTTTTCAGCAGGAACGTAGTGCAGCGCCTCCAGCACTGAATGCATGTAAGGCCAAGGAGCGATGCGGTGCACTGGAGAATCTATTGTTGATGGCTGCTGGGGGATCTATTATAGCAGGGGTGTCTATTCTATTGTTGTTTGTGGGGGTATTTTGTTGACAGGGTTATATTGTTTCTGGGGGGTCTATTGCTGCTGAGGGTCATTTGTTGCTGGGAGGGATCTTCTGTTGATGGAGAAGGTCTATTGTTGCTGCCTGCTGGGAGATATCTTGTTGCTGGGGTAAATCTACTTTTACTGGACTGTATTGTTTTGAGGGGTTCCTATTTTTGCTGGGGAGGGGGTCTACTATTGCTGGCTTCAGTGGATCTATTTAATTGCTTTTCTTGTTATCATGAACACATTCCATACAAATTACTTAGCACCACAAAATGATATTTGGCTCTGTATTCTATAAAAGGAGTGATACTAGGAAGTGGGTAGGTGGTTGGAACCAAGGGACGGTGCTTGGAGGTGGGTAGAGGATGGAGATAAGGAGTGACTCAGAAAGGGGGAGTACCCGCACCTACTCTCTGAAAAAAAGCCCTGTATATATATTTATATAAAGTATGTGGCACTGGCTGGCAGGATTGTGGACAGTGTGTACATGTCACCTAGAGCAGTGTTTCTTATCTCCAGTCCTCAAGGTGCCCCAACAGGTCATGTTTTTAGGATTTTCCTCAGATGAAATGGCTGTGGTAATTACTAAGGCAGTGAAACTGATCTGATCACTGTGAAAAATAAGGAAAGCCTGAAAACATGACCTGTTGGGGCGCCTTGCGGATGGGAGTTGAGGAACAATGACCTAGAGCTTCAGGGTTTCTTACTAGTATGGTGAAAACAAATATTTTGTCTAATAACCTCTGCTCTGGATTCTTGGGAGCTTTGGGTGGGATATGCCCCATTTCTAGGTCCACATCTTACCTGATAGCCAGAGCTCATTATTATTCTCAGCTGTGCACAGGCAGTTTAATGTGTGAACTGACAGATGCTCAGAGCTCTCTTTCTCTTTATATATATGAGCTGATGGATGCTCAGAGCTCCCTGCTGCTGTGGGAAAAGGCAGAGTACTAGCACATCACTGAAAAGGATCAAGAGCTGCCTGTTTGCTTTGGGGGACACTTTGGAGGGAACCCTGTTAGTCAGGAACTGACCTGAGTTTCATTAGTGGTTTGGACCAGCAGATGTTTTGTATGTGTTTTGCTTGTCAAAGCCCTCTTACATTGAAACTGATTGTTTGTTTGCTGCGTTGCT
Organism: Glandirana rugosa; assembly: GCA_018402905.1. Classification (NCBI taxonomy): domain Eukaryota; kingdom Metazoa; phylum Chordata; class Amphibia; order Anura; family Ranidae; genus Glandirana; species Glandirana rugosa. The sequence goes on from BLSH010241805.1 coordinate 1,475,487, forward strand.
GAAAAAGTGCAGGATAGGCCTTCTTGTACTGTTCCTGAGTGTGCTGGGTGTCCCTGTTACATACGTTGTTTATTCCTACTGGCTTCTAGGACATGTGTTATGTATCCCAGGAAGCTGGGGGCAGAGAAGAACTACATAATCCCAGCCTAGGTGAGGAATAAGGAAGTAAGAAGGTCCTAAATAGATGCTTGTTTGCTGCCTTGCTGAAAAAAGTGTAGGACAGGCCTTCTTGTACTGTTCACGTGTGTGCTGGGTGTCCCTGTTCCATGCATCAAACATTTTTTTCAATGCGCCCTGGTTTTTTACAGTTTGTCCCTATACCAGATAGTCAGTAACTGCTCTGGGGGATTCAGACCCCCCTGACCCCCTCCTTCCTTATCTACGCCCCTGCAACATACAAAAACTATTTTGAGTTATATCACACATGCATGTCCAGCAATTACCCAATTGTCTACATGTAAGAGTAGCTCAAGTCTTTCGGCTGGTTTTCATGTGACATGATGTGATTGTCAGCTGAAAAAAATACTTTTTCAAAGTCTCACATTCCCAAATGAATGATTTATACCATTTGGGTAAGGTAGATTTGTGTCTTCATCCTCTCACTGTATAAATGACTATGATTGCCTCCGTTAACAAAGACTAGATTGTTTCAAGTGTTTCCTCCCTGTCTGTAGGCTGTCAGCTCTTCCTTCATATTGTCCATGTCTAACAAGTAGGTAATTGATTTAGAATTCTTTCTGTAAGTTAACACCCACTGTAAGTAATTTCTGGTTACTTATTTATGTCTTAGAAGACATCAAGTGTTGGTGTTACCTGCACAGCTCAAAGTGGCAAGGATTTATTACATGCACTACATATATGTATGTATATGTTTTATCTTTCAGCGCTTCCCCACCGAGGATCACCTGATGATTCACAGGCATAAGCATGAAATGACCTTGAAGTTCCCTTCAATAAAGAATGATAACATTCTGTCAGGTAACATATAGCACCACCTAATATTTATTAAGAAAATTATGTTTTGAATAAATATAACCATTTGTGTTTCTAATAAAAATTTTAGTTTTATAGTAGAATGCTTGAGGTGATTGTAGCCGTATTAGTGCAATTGCGACAGAGAAAATTGAGTACTGTCCGTGATACTTTTTTATTTGCACTAACATACAATTTTTCAGCTTTTCGGGGTTTTTCCCCTTCTTACGACCCCCTCTGTGACTTTCATCCCCCCCTCCCCAGTCTATAGCTCTCCATCTGTGTTATCTCACTGACTCTACTGCAAGCTTTATTACCATTTGCCTTACACATTGATTTGTGTTTGTTTGTTTTTCCTTTCCCTCAGAGATTTTTTTCTTTTTTTTTGTTCCTCTGTTTTTAACATTCAGCTAAAACTCTTGTGAATCAGTACTGCTTACACCTTGAAGAAGGCGACACACCCCGAAAGCTTGTCCTGAAAAATTGTATGTTAGTACAAATAAAAAAAGTATCACGGACAGTACTCAATTTTCTCTAGATTTATAGCAGAAAAAAGTAAACCACTATTTGCCCTTAACCTCCCTGGCGGGATGATTATTTCAGATTTTTGGTGCTGAAAGCAGTACCATTATTTTGCATGCAAATTTGGCGTTTTATATTGTAGGCCTGTAATTCTTAGGAATAACTCACTTAAATCTGTCCAAACAAGAGTCTACTAGACATCCCGGGTATGATAAAGTTTGAAACAAGAAATCATAAAATATAATATAATAAATAACTAAAAATAATTATCAAAACTAATAATATAATAGTAATACAATTTATTCAATAATGTAATTAAATCAAAAACACTGAAATTTGCTCATTTGCAGAATTGTCGCTGTCGTCACTTTCAGTGTCTGATGATAAATTTCCCCAAACATCAGTATCACTCAATTCTGCAAATGATTCTTATTTACTATCGCTGTTTACTAGCTGATCAAAAACCACTTTTGACGTGAAGGGACACTTTTTGGTTGCCATGGACATTCTCAAGTTTCCAGGCAGAAAGAATGACATATATAATATAAAAGTGCATGCAGGGCACTGGGCAAACCACTGGGGACAAAGGGGATGTGAAATGATTTCATACAGTAATGTAATCTTACAGATTACAGTGTACTGTATGTTTACTGTGTGTTTCACTTTTTAAATTTGCTGCCAGGCTCCACCCCCACGCGACGCGATGCTTGCAGGGAATGGAGCCCTGCACACAGAGGCATCGGGCAGAGGACACAGCCTGCGGACACAGCGGGGGGACATTGCTGGATCCAGGGGACAAGGTAAGTAGCGCTGCCTGGATCCAGCGATACAATCCCAAGTGTGGCTCGGGGCTACCGCTCTTGGTACAGAAAATTCACCCCGAGCCACACTCGGGAATACCGCCAGGGGGGTTAAATCCAAAAACAAAACTGTCATATAATGCAGCTTACCAATCCTTATATGTGGTGGTTGTGTTACTTTTCTTTTTTAGTTTTTTACCTATATTTCACCTTAGGAGCCCTGCCAGTAACCCACTTCCTGTATCAGTTCACACTATAACCCACTTGTGAATCGTACAGGAACCGCAGCGCATTTCTGTGCAATGCACATGCGATTCAGTGTGGTACAATTTGAGCTCATTCATCTCTAAAGCACAAACTACCTAAAAAGCTGTAAATGAACTCTAACATCCTATATACAAGACCAAATAAAAATAAAAATCTGAATATTTGAACCTGATTAAGAGCTTGTGTGTAGTAACTTTTGTTCAGAACAGAACTGCTTTTCTCTCTATATAAGTCAATGAGAATGCAAAAGTGTCAGCCAGCCACTGATCGACAAGCTACAAGCTGTGCTTAAATATATATTTATTTATGTTGAAAGTGGAACTAAACTCAACAGTATACTCACTGTACCCATCCAGTGATGTGGCGATTGCATCCCTTGTCAGCTGCTGTCATCTTCTCCTGGGTACCATTTTTTCAGCCTCTTGATTGACTGACAGATGTCATCAACACGCATGGGAGTCAGTCATTCTGGCACAGCCTGCTGATGCTGTACATGCGCAGCTCAGTTTACATTCGGTAGAAAAATGGAAGAAGGCAGGTAAGTTTGTAATGTTGCATACAGTAAGAGACATAGCATGTCTCTTTTGCAAAAAAAAAGCTGCCTGTTCGCCATTAGGTCTAGTTGCACTTAACCACTACCTAAAATTACCTTTTGTAAAATATAGCCAAGTTCAATCCCATTCTCCAACTGTCATTTTTCATAGCAGGTTCAAAGCGTAACTCCACTTTTGTTGAGAAAAAGCATTCCCCTCTGAGTGATCTATGTGCATTGCAAGGATTTTTAACAAACTCTGTTGCGGATGTCTACCTTTTGTTATTCTGAAGAAATCACTGTATGTTTGTCTGTGTCCATGTGGGAAAGTGAGTCTAATCGGAGTTGTTTCATAATTATCATCAGCTGCAGCACCTGCAGGGCATTAACCACTTCAATACTGGGCACTTAAACCCCCTTCCTTCCTGGACCAATTTTCAGCTTTCAGCGCTGTTGCAGTTTGAATGACAATTGCGCGGTTGTGCAACACTATACCCAAATGAAATTTTTATCATTTTTTTCACACAAATAGAGCACCCGTTCTGCAGGACGTAAATGCACGTCCTGTCAGAATGGTGAAGCTCCCACCCGCCCATATATATACAGTGGCCGGGTGGGAGGTGGTTAATGGGGAAAGCTGCTGGGCCTACATCCATTTACATACTATTTCCTATAGGGAGTATCTCAGCAAAAATTACATTTTTGTTGCAGGGGATGCCTGAAATCTGACTTCTATCTTATGGCAGAATTCTGTGAAATTCAGTGAGCCAATCACACACAAATGATGTTTCTGGGGGGCAATATGTACATATCCTGTGTACAGAACACCTCCAGATAGCCATATTGCATTGCAATTTTAGAAAACTACAGAGCTGCAGATTGAAAAGGAAAGGTAATTTTTAATAACATTCAGATACAATATGACTGTCGCAATTGTATGCGCTATATTATTTTTTCTTTATTTGCTATTTTTTTCCCCACAAACGTGGAGTTACCCTTTAAAGTAACCCTTGTCATCGCCTAACACTAACAGGCTGCTTATATGGTTAAAATATATTAAGCTGGTAATTACTATTGCTGTGCTTGGCATAGATATTGGCTGTGCATTCTCTATGACATACATATAACATATATAATGAGAAAGAGCAGTGTCAAAGGCTGAGAATGTTAGACTCTACCTGTGCATTACTGTCATTAGAGAGTGCAGAGATGAGGCCGCAATATGATTCTGCCTCTTGTCTCTCTGAAAGCATTTATCCTTATCTGCACCTCCTGTCCTCCACCATCACCTGCAGTATAGGCCTTACTTACCTTGAGAGCTTCACTTTGACCTTCCTGGTGCTGGGTAGCCTCTATCCCAAATTCTGAATTGTGTTACTTTTTGCGGAAATGTGCTTAAAATGAACAGGAAATACATTTGCATGTGAAAAGAATTTGCATGTTAATGTTGAATCTTATAGAAACTAGAAAGTGATCCCTTGTTAAAAATGATCACTTAGAACTGCTTACCATTTTGATGTTAGTGCTTTAGGGGCACAATGTACTGTATATTCTATGAACCCCACTAATTTTACATTCTGGAAAGTTTGGACGGTACTTCATGCAAAGTTATAGAAACAATATCATATAGTCCAGTTATGTATTGAATAAAAATAAAATCAAATGTGTATATGATTTCAATTCATATAAGAATTTGGATCTGTTTTTAGCTTAATTTAATCCCCTGTACAGTATAACTCGCACCGGTAGAGGAACACTTTGCACAGTACTGGCAGTCCAATACTGTGGGCATACCTATTTGAGGGGGAGCATAGAAGTAATGTCATCACAGTAGTGCTCCTTACTTTTCTAATTATCAGGAATGGGATGGGTCCTAGACCAAGCTGCGCTGCTTAAAGTGTTACTAAACCCACAACAGTGAAATCAGTCTGTATATGCAACATAGCATACTTGTTATACTCACTGTGGAACTTAAGGAGTTAATCCTTTGCATTGTGTAAAAAGGCTGTTTTGTCTTGTACGCACAGATCTTCCCCTCCCTGCACTGTCTATCTGGGGAAGGCCAGCCTAACACAGGCAGGGTAGCCGACCTGCACATGCTCAGTTGTGTCTTTTATGCTGGAGAGAACATTCTCAGAGCTAGCCAGGTCACATGATATTGACATCACACCTGTGAGCATGTATATAGGCTGTAGAGGAAATCTCCTCCTACCTGAACCCTCAATACTGGAGAAACTGTGCAGTTTATCACTGACCATGGTATACAGATCATCCAAAAAGGTATACAGTGGCAGTATTTTAATGTAAAAAGAAGATTTATAAGCTGTGGGTATTCATATTACTGGGTTTAGTAACACTTTAACTGCAGTAGTGAAAAACAAGGTTACTGGCTGCATTGTATCTAGCAGGGGTGTATGGGTCACAAGACTGGCTGAACAGGATAAGATATTCATTGGAAGATGAAGCAATTCATGTGCATGTATTTGAATGGTGTATTAAACTCTTTAATAGGAGCTTGGCTAGAATTACTTGCTGCTTTTATTAAAATTGACCCCCTAAAGATCTTTGCCCCAGCCACCCTGCTACAGCCTTAACACTTCTCCCTTATTTGTAAGATAAACTATAAGGTCATTCACGTTTGGCTGGATTCTACATATCAAACAGAGAACATGAATTTAAAAGAAGCAGGTCAACAAGTGGCCAAGTTAAGCCATTAGGTGTTGGAGTGTAAGTGTAAGGAAGTGTGTAAGTGTAGGAGGGGGTGCTTGTATCGAGATCTCCATGCCACTACATGATATGAGAATCGAGGGGGTGACTGAACCAACTGGGGTCTATATTAAACTGATGTTAACATTTTTTAGCAGATTTACACTTTACACTTAAACAGCCAATGCTCACAATTTAAAGTGTCTTAAGAATAAACTGACACTGTCTTACCCTATAGCAACAAATCAGATGCAAATGTTCATCCTCAAACTGTCACTTTTCATTCCATGTTTCCATTTGATTAGCTGCAATGAAGCAACACAGACTTGAGACAGTGTTCCCCATAGACACTTTCATAAATAAGGGCAATTTGTGCTGAACTATGTGTTTGTCCTTGTGTTTTGTTTATTATGTGTTTTATGGATGATGGATTACTTTGGGCCATTGTTTATTTTTTATCATACAGTCCTTTTAAGAACACCTTGTAAGATTGGTATGTAGGTTCATTAAAATGTATCACGTCCTATAAAATAACGCAGTTTTTCTGAGCCCTTTGTGGCTGTAAACATGCATATATAATACTCTCCTAAACATTTTCCAGGGTTTCTATTTCCAATGAAACCAACTTTTCTGATTTGCAAGCAGTTTGCGTCTTTAAATGTAGGTTTTGAATTTTGAAACTGTTGCTCAGAATCACATATCCATTTTAATCCCTAGAATGTTTGCCAAGCGTCTTGGCAAAGTTACATGTAAAGGAACAATTTGTAACATGGACCTGTGACTTACAGCAGTTGAAAAACCCATTTTGTGTGCTGAGGCCTATAAATAATGGCAGGTTTACGGCAGGCATGGAAGGAAAAGCTTAACCCATTGTGTTTTTAAAGCCAAAATTTTTTTTTTTAGTTTTTGATTGATTCGTTAAGAGTCAGAACTTGGGTTATGTTTTTATTGCTGTCTTTGTCCTCAGCGGGGAAATTTTCTCTTATTTTTGAGTTCTGCTGACACCAGGATAGGAAATGAGAGGACCCGGATGTCACGAGACAGGAAGATACATTGGTTGATTTACTAAAACTGGAGAGTGCAAAATCTGGTGCTGCTGCGCAAGGTATCCAATCAGCTCTAACTTCAGCTTGTTCAATTACAGCTTTGACAATAAAACCTGGAAGCTGATTGATTTCTATGCAGATCCACACCAGATTTTGCACTCTCCAATTTTAGTAAATTAATCCCACAGAAAGCAATACAAACCTGATGATTGTTTTAGCCCCCTCCACTCTACTAAAAAAAATATGCCTTTGCTGTGGGCTCTGTCCCCATCAGAAAGGTATCCCATTGTTTCATGTACTTGACCCACTCTGTTATTAGAACAAGAAGGGATGTTAACCCCTTGCCTACTGGGCACTTAAACCCCCTTCCTGCCCAGGCCAATTTTCAGCTTTCAGCACTGTTGCACTTTGAATGACAATTGCACAGCCATGCTACACTGTACCCTAATGAAATGTTTATATTTTTCACACAAATAGAGCTTTTTTTGGTGGTATTTAATCACTACTGGGGTTTTTATTTTTTGCAAAAAAAAAAAAAAATACCAAAAATTTTGGGAAAAAAACCCAAAAGTTTTTATAATTTGTTCTAAAATTTTGCAAACAGGTCATTTTTCTCCTTCATTGATGTGTGCTGATGAGGCTGCACTGATGGGCACTGATAGGTGGCACTAATGGGCACTGATAAGGTGGCACTTGTGGGCACTGATAGGTGGCACTCATGGGCGGCACTGATAGGTGGCACTACATGGCACTATTTGGTGGCATGGATAGGTAGCACTGATAGGTGGCATTGATGGACACTGATAGGTGGCTCTGATTGGCACTGGTGGGTGACACTGATTGCCAGCATTGATGATGAGGCACTGATTGGCCTCACTGATCAGCACTGATAGGTGGCACTGGTGGGCATTGATAGGTGGCACTGGTGGGCACTGGTAGGTGGCATTGGTGGGCACTGATAGGCAGCACTGATTTTCACTGGTGGGCACTGGCAGGTGGCGCTGGTGGGCACAGATGAGGCGGCAGTGGCTCTCCGTGTTCAGGACCGTTGTCCGTCTGACAGCAAAATAGCTGATTACTGGCTCGGTGCAGACTAAAAAAGGTAATTATACAGATCATTTTTACACAGGTTAGGCAGGATAGGTAGGAGGAGGGGGAGGGAACATTTTTAGTAATAGTGTTATAACCCCTTCCACTTTGAGCATAGCATAAAAAACTCTTGCAGTTGGGCTTCACTGCTAAAGGACTTCCTATCTTTGTGACATTACTTCTACGGGCCTCACATGGACAGGAATCTACCCGATTGGGTCACAGACAGAAATAAAATCCTAAAAGAAGTGTAAACTCTTCCCTTAGTTTATCCTAAACTAAAAAAAAAAAAAAGGGTTTCCTATGGGTACTCCGGTTTCCTCCTACACTCCAAAGACATGCTGGTAGGTAAATTAGTACCTGTCTAAATTGGCCCTAGTATGAATGTAAGTTAGGGACTTTAGATTGTAAGCTCCTTGAGGGCAGAGACTGATGTGAATGTACAATGTATATGTAAAGCGCTGCGTAAATTGACAGCGCTATATAAGTACCTGAAATAAATAAATAGAATAAATAAAGGAGTTGTAAAGGCAGAAGGTTGTTTATCTTAATGCATTCTATGCATTAAGATAAAAACCTTCTGTGTGTAGCAGCCTCCCCAGCACTCCATAATTACTTACTTGAGCGATGTCTACGAGTGTCTAAGCCATCCGGGACAGTCCTCCTGATTGGCTGAGACACAGCAGCGGTGCCATTGGCTCCAATGGCTGTCACTCAAAGTCAGTCAGCAATTAAGGAGAGAGAGGGGACAGAGCTGATTCCAGCAACTTACCATGGGATCAGATGTAAGACAATGACAGCTGATCACGTGATGTAAACAGAAGATCAGCTTTTTCTCTCCTCACGCTCTCGGCGTGAGGAGAAAAAGGAAGCCGATCACAAATTCTGTCAAAGGGACATCAGGGCGAGCCACCGCCACCTCATCTGTGCCCACCAGTGCCGCCTGCCAGTGCACACCAGTGCCACCTGCCAGTGCATATCAGTACCGCCAATCAGTGCCCACCAGTGCCACCTACCAGTGCCCACCTGTGCCACCTATCAATGCCCATCAGTGCTGCCAAACACAGCCCATCAGTGGCTCATCATCAGTGCCACTTATCAGTTCTGCCTATCAGTGTCACCTACCAGAGCCCGTCAGTGCCCATCATTGCCACCTATTAATCCCCTTCAGTGTTGCCCATCAGTGCTACCCATCAATGCCTCCCATCAGTTCCACCTCTCAGTGCCCATCGGTGCCACCTATCACTGCCCACCAGTGCCACCTCATCAGTGCCCAGCAGTGCTACCTATCAGTGTCTACCAGTGCTGCCTTATCAGTACCCATCAGCGCAGCCTATCAGTGCCCATCAGTGCAGCCTCATCAGCGCACATCAATGAAGGAGAAAAATTACCTGTTTGCAAAATTGTATAACAAACTATAAAACTGGTATGTTTTTTTATTTTCAAAATTTTCAGTTTTTTTAGTTTGTTTAGCAAAAAAAAAAAAAAAAAACAGCAGTGATTAAATACCACCAAAAGAAAGCTCTATTTGTGGGAAAAAATGATAAAAATTTAATTTGGGTACAGTGTAGCATGACCGTGCAATTGTCATTCAAAGAGCGACAACGCTGAAAGCTGAAAACTGGCCTGGGCAGGAAGGTGGTTTAAGTGCCCAGTAAGCAAGTGGTTAAACTGTGGATTCTATGGATTATTTTTAGGGGGCCCACTGCATGGGCATTATTTACACCAGTCCAAAGTTCAGCTTTAAGTTTTAAATACTGGCGGATTCAAACCCAGCAAAGCAGGCTGTATGAGTAGAACAGGTGGCATGTAAGCTGGAGTATATTTTGTTTTCAGTAAAATATGTTACAGAATTTAATTTTACCAACAGTGATACTGAAGGAGAGAAGTGTAAGAAAAATTCATTAATGGTCTAGCGCTGCTTCACAAGTACAAAATCATCCAAGTCTGGGATTCTGGAAACAATTTGAAAAGTATCACCTTCATAGAACAGGTGTAAATTGAAATGTGGTGGTTTGTATAAATAGAACCATTTCACTTGTTTTCTTTCTCTTGCTCTTTCCACCTGTAATAGTTTTGAATAAAATGTGACGAAAGCGGCTGTGTGACTGTAATATATTAATATTATTAATTGAAAATTGAATTATGTTTACTTATTGCAGCACTGGTATGGCACTTTTTGCTGAACAGCACATGCTGTATTTTATGTGCTTGACATGCTTGTCATTAATTATTGCTAAATTACATTTACTTGGTATTTTGGATAACCATATAAACTGAAAACTGGTTTATTTAAAATGTATGTCAATTATTTTAATTAATAGATATGTAAAAGTTTAAGAAGCTTTTCCGTATTAAAGCTGAACTGCAGCAACATACACTCACCAGGCACTTTATTAGGTACACCTGGCTAGTATAGGGTTAAACTCACTTTTGCCTTCAGAACTGCCTTAATTGTTCCTGGCATAGATTCAACAAGGTGTTGGAAACATTCCTCAGAGATTTTGGTCCGTATTGACATGATAGCATCACGCAGTCGGCTGCACATCCATGATGCGAATCTCCCGTTCCACCACATGCCAAAGGTACTCTATTGGATTGAGATCTGGTAACTGCAGAGGCCATTGGAGTACAGTGACCTCATTGTCTTGTTCAAGAAACGAGTGGTGAGTTGATCTGAGCTTTGCGACATGGTGCATTATCCTGCTGGAAGGAGCCATCACAAGATGGGTACACTGTAATCATAAAGGGATGGACATGGTCAGCAACAATACTCAGGTAGGCCGTGGCATTTAAACAATGCTCAATTGGTACTAAGGGGCCCAAAGCGTGCCAAGAAAATATCCCCCTCACCATTACACCACCACCCTGAACCGTTGATGCAAGGCAGGATGGATCCATGCTTTCAAGTTGTTTACGCCAAATTCTGACCCTACCATCTGAATGTCACAGTTGAAATCGAGACTCATCAGACCAGGCAACATTTTTCCAATCTTCTATTGTCCAATTTTGGTGAGCCTGTGCGAATTGTAACATCAGTTTCTGTTCTTTGCTGACAGGAGTGGCACGTGGTGTGGTCTTCAGCTGCTGTAGACCATCTGCTTCAAGGTTCAATGTGTTGTGCTTTCAGAGATGGTATCCTGCATACCTTGGTTGTAACGAGTGGTTATTTGTGTTACTGTTGCCTTTCTAACATCTCGTCTGCCCATTCTCATCCACACAGTGGCCACTCACTGGATACTTTTTTGGACCATTTTCTGTAAACCCTAGATATGGTTGCGCATAAAAATCACAGTAAATCAACAGTTTTTGAAATACTCAGACCAGCCCGTCTGGCACCAACAACTAGGCCACGTTGAATGTCGCTTAAATCTCCTTTCTTCCCCATTCTACCATGTGATTGGCTGATTAGCAATTTGTGTTACCAAGAAATTGAGCAGGTGTACCTAACAAAGTGGCTGGTGAGTGAATGTCAGTCCCGTTCACATCAGGCCAATTTGACATGCGACTTGACATGTCAAATCCCATGCCAAATTGGAGCCTATTGCCAGCAACGATGCGACGCCGACTTTGCGGTGCCGCACTGATTCCCAAAAGTAGTTCCTGCACTACTTTTGGTGACTTTGGGGGAGATTTCAATAGACATCTGTGCATGAACCTGCAAAGATGTCTTTCAAATTGCCCCCCAACTTGCTCTGAAAAGCAGGTTTGAAATCATGCGAGTTCAGCTGAACTTCCACGATTTCAAACCAGCCCTCAGTGTGAACGAGGGCTCATGCTGGTTTTTATTTATGGCTAATACTTTAACCCATGGTTCCACAACAGCCACGTACCCTAATCTTCAGTGCTGGAATGTAGGTGGGAACTACCAGCAGCATCCACATCCCATCCTGAGGACACTGAAACTGGTCCTGCACTGATGAAGTGTGATGACATCCAGGAGAAGGGGGACAACAAGAACAGTCAGCGAAGGGCATGCAAAGAGGATTTAGCAGACCGATTATTGCAACTGGAACTGGGAACACAAAAGACCATATTAGTGTGGGTTAGAAGTTTTTTTAAATAGAGATTACTTAGTAGCAGGGGAATGCAATATTGATGTTTGTGCTATGAGGACTTAGTTTGGTTTTTAGATATTTAAATGTGGTCTTGTGGTAAAAAACACAGCTGCAGTCCTATCCAATTATGTCAAAAAAAATATTGCCAAATGCTAATTGTAATCCACATGTAGCTTAAAATGATTAACAGTGACACGCTGTAAGAGGCAAAATGAGAATACATTTTTGGTATTTCATTTTCTATACAGTTACGAGAACTTTTGTATAAATATTGATAAACATAATGTGCGATAGCGCCTGCGCTTTATATTTGTGGGTGCTTATGTTTGCTGGTTTGTGTATTGCTTATAATGTGCAGCTTAGTAGTGAAACATGGACCAATTGAAAAAGGAAGAAGGGCACCAGGTCAGTGAAAGATTAAAACACCACAACGTTTATTAGTAGTAACTTACATAACAACTTCTTGTCAGCAGCATGTCAGGACCAGTGTGAATCCACCAGGGCTGAGCAGACATGGAGGACCCCACAGGGTTGGGCGGATGGTAAGAGACCCAGAAGCGGTATGTAACCGCCCTGCAGGGAGACACGGCTAGCTGATGGAAAAATCCTGGGTGTAGGAGGACCGGTACTGTGATGTCTCACGGCGGTGTGCTGACCAGCCGCAACATCCGGGTAACCAACCGTCACTAGAGCAAAGTCACATGATCAGCTATGGAGGGAGAGAGAGGACAAACCAACTATCTGGTGGAGGTCTGTGAGAAGTTGTGTGAGAAGCTAGACTGGTCTCGGTGATGTTTCAGAGGCTCTGCCCCCTTCTTCAGGCCGACCAGTCTAGCTGAAGATGAGAAGGCTTTTTATATAATGGGAGAAATAAAGGGAGAAATGAAAACAGCTGAATATGAGCCAAAAGGGGGGAGGGAGGGAAGTGAGGCTCCCGTGGAACCACAGAAAGCTACTATATTATAAAGATAAAACGAGCGTGGGATAGATAGAGAAGGGGGGAATTAAAAGGAATGAGAATTAAAATCAAAATTAAATATGCATGTATGAGTAGGAAGTGGAAAATAGAAGCATATGTATATACATATACACTACATGTACATGCAATGCATAAATGTTAATATGGTAATAAATTATTACAATAATGGGAAATGGAAAAGGAAAACCACAATGGTTGGATAATGATAATAAATAATGATAAATGGAAAGGAAGCCAAAAATTATTATATATGGGTGTGTGTGTGTATTTAGGACTAGAGTTGAGTGAACACCTGGATGGTCGGGTTCGGCGGGTCCGGCCGAACTTCGCAAAAAAGTTCGGGTTCGGTACCGAACTTGACCCGAACTTGACCCCGGACCCCATTGAAGTCAATGGGGGCCCGAACTTTTTGTAACAAAAATGGCTGTAAAAAAGTCCTGGCAAGTGCTAGAGAGCTGCAAAAGGAAGTAAAATGGGGGTAAGAGTAGGACAAGTGCCCTACCAAAAAATTTGGATAGGGAAAAAAACTTAAAATCAAATAAAAAAAATAAAAATGGGAAGGGGGGGTGGATGTGGAGTAGGAGCCTAGAGGTTGACTAGGCCATGACCGTGGCAGTGCAGTGAGCCTATAGGAGTAGGCGATGATTTTAGAACAATAATCTGTCCCTTACTTCCCTGTCTAATAACAAGATTTTAGTAGCGGATGAGGATATC
>BLSH010241805.1:1490825-1501014 GCA_018402905.1 Glandirana rugosa
CACAACATTTGGATCCCCCCCCCTTTTCATGGATTGCCTTTTCTGCTCACCTCAGGAACTATACGTTCCCATTGGACTTAATTTACTTTTTTAGCCTCATCCCTGTATGCTGTCATCCCCTCACCCTGCATCCTACTCACATGTTGCCATTGATACTCAATTGTTTACAGTTTTAGTATTAATGTTTTATCTATCTATTTTATTTTAATCTATTTTAATTTATCTTCTCATTGTACAATATTCCTGAATTTCTGAGTGCGCTGGCTCACTGGTAAATTAACTGTTTTTTATTGCTATGAACCAATTTGAGTGAACCTGCATGCTATTCAGATTGCATCAATTAACTTGATGTGCAAAAAAATGTGAAGCATGCTAATTGCAAATATCATAGATCATTTTTCGGGTTTTCCCTGAAAAGCCTGTATATTTATGTAGCTAGAATGTAGTTATTGCTTTGGGGCCAGGTTGATGCCACAGTAGATGCCAGTATTTTAATTTTGGCAAGAGATAGTACTTGGCTTCCATTGTCAGTTGGGTTAACTGTATTTAACTTGAATTATCTGTTTTGTCTTTTGTCATGCTGACTACCCTATGCGTCTGCATATACTGGCAATATGTTGCTGATGTGCACCCAAAAGGCCAGAAGATCTATGTACTGTAAAAGATCTAGCAGCTGTGCCTGTCCTGGGTTTATAAGACTCTAATTTCATCATTAATTATGCTGCTGCACTCCTAGATATATTTCTTTTTTTAAATCTATTCAGGGTAATATAACAGATTCCCCTAATAGGCCCAGGTTCCCATTCCCTATTTCTGATCATGAGACTTACTTTGGTTTCATTACCTTGGACCCTGTTCTTAGAGCTAAATCAAGAAGCCCTGTGTAAGATTCAAGTCAACTTGGTTAGAGCTTACACAAGGCTGACTTTCCTTCTCTGGCTCCCATGTAACAAAACTCAACCTTGTGAGGAAGGTAAGAGAGTTACTTGCTCTGCCACACCTGTTAGTACTGGATATTTCACCTGGTTCCAGCATACAAGCTGCCACTGAGTACATAGTTACAATTGTAGTCAGGTACTGGGCTATGACAGTATGAAGAAGGAGACATTGCTCCCTATTTACCTTTCTGCCTCTTCTGTGATATTAATGTTGTACTGCACAACCCTCCTCTGGCCAGCAGCTTTAGAACCAAGTCAAGCTGACCCATAGACTTTAATGCAGCGAGCCAAAAATCCTGGGAGGTGTAGTCTGAGGCAGTAGCCATGTACAGTAACGTAACAACTGACTCTCCGAACTACAGGTTCCAATAGACTCTGAGCAACAGGAGGAGCTACAAGGAGCTTTTTATTCAATTGCTTGAGAAAGCCTTCTCTCTTGGTGCCGCGGGAATCCATGCTCACACACACACCTGTCTGTGCTGTTGACTGCGAGCAGGAGACCAAGCTAGTTTCATGAGAGTCTGAGCTTGGGACCGAGATCGCCAGAGATTCAATAGCATTGCCAGTCCTGCTGACATTGCTGGTTTGCCATAGGGAGACTAGAGCATTCATCCAACTCTTCACTTCAGTCATTTTAATTGCAGCATTACCAGGGCAATACTGAGGGGGCCTTCTCCCTCCACAAGAGCTTATTGCCACTTCCAGAAGTTGGTGAGAGGACCACCAGCACGTTTCTACTCTGTTAGCAGTAACCAAGTCACTAAGAGCAGGACACTAAGGGTACCCAACCTGCTCCCCTTCTGTAGCAACCCTGTACTTCACCACCATCAAATCTATACTGCACCATTACCAACGCTGAGCTGTGGTTGTACTGCACTATTATTGTCTCTGGCTGCTCTACTTCATCTTGTACTGAACTGTATTGCACCTTCCATCATGTCATGGTCAGGAGACAGGCTCAGAGATCAGTAGCTATAGGTGTAGAGAGGCCCCCACAAACTAGCTAGACATGTCCCCAAGCAGGTCTCCCTGGCAGATGACATGGGTTCACTCGAGGTGTGGGGTCTAAGCACTAACCGGGATTCACCAGAGCTCCTGGTAGTTGAGATGGGTTTTGCTGTGTGTTAGTACCAGGTCACAGTCCTTAGGATCACACCACTAGGAGGTGAGCAAACTGGGGTTCATTAGCAGATATAGCAGATAGAGATCAAGCAGAAGCATAGTCGGTAAACAAGCCAATGGTAGGTAACAAGTGGTTGCAGGTTGGAATCAGGCAGAAATGTAGTTGAGGAACAAGCCAAAAGTCAATAATGAATGGTTGCAGGTTGGAATCAAGCAAAAGCATAGTTGAGGAACAAGCAAAAGGTTGGTAACAAGTGGTAGTGGAAATAAGGACAGCTGCAGGTACGCAAAGAAGCAAGATATCAGCAAGATATCTGCTGGAGAGAGCACAATAATCTGGCAAACATGAGGTGAAAAGGCATGGCTTAAATAGGAGGAGCAAGGAGTTCAAGGTTCACCGAAAACAATGAAAGCCAAGGAGTCAAACAAGATGCTGTCCAGCATCTCAGGTAGTTCAGCAAGAGCTACTGCTGGATGCAGCAGAGGTCATGGGTGTAGATCCCGGCTCTGACATATCATCTTACTGCATGCAGATATCAAATATTATCATAAGTACAGCAACACTCATTTAAAGTGCCCCAACGATAGCCAACACTACACTTTAGGTGGTGCTGCTACTGTTTATGCCAACCTTGGCGTTACGTGTCATTTTATGCTTAGCCCTTACTGTTAGCCACTTTATATGCTAAACTGTGTTATTACAATTGCCAATGTATTTATATTTGCTTAGTTATCAGCTTTACTAAATAATAATACATTAAGATTTCCTTTGCTAATGAATTTGGTGCCTGCTTTTGATTTAGTACTATTATTGGGTAATAGAAATTATTTTCTGGTCTTCACTGTGTTTACTTGCTGTTACACTCCTGGTGTAACTTGGTGTAAGCTGGACAACCTGGTGTGTCAGAGAGGCTGAGGCTCTTGGGAAGGTTGAGTCAAAGAACAGAGGTCCATCTTATTCTTCCGTTCTTGCGGGGTAGCTCTACATACATTTCTGTTCTAAAGGAGAATTTATTCACAAATCATACATGGATTCATTCGGTTATAACGTCTTCTGAGTTCACACAAGTCCTTATCCTATTCTATGCCCTAATAAAATGTGAGTTTTGTTGCCACCAAAATTCATTGGCCTTTTTGTACAAATTATAAATAAATGAAGGCATCTATAGACTCTTTCTCTTTGATTTCTGTACCCATTGAAGTAGGTCTGTCCAAAGCTGCCTTAACAAAGCCAGTGAGTTTACTTACAAACATTTTTAACTGTACAAACAAGTACTGAAATCCCAGTGCATCTCAAATGTGTTTCTCTAGAGCAGTGGTTCTCAACTCCGGTCCTCGGGCCCCCCCAACAGGCCAGGTTTGCAGGATAACTTAAATACATCACAGGTGATAGAATTTTACTGCTCAGTGATTGCAGTATTCTAGTCTGCATCTCCCCAAGGTAATACTTAAAATCTGGCCTGTTGGGGGGGCCCGAGGACCGGAGTTGAGAACCACTGCTCTAGAGCCAGGCATACAAATGGGGCAGCATTAGATATACTAATATGAGTACTGGTTATTTTATATATATTGAAAAAGTGAATCAAATTAATGTATTATACCACCCCTGTATATATGCTGCCAGAACAGCTGCTGTGTCTTATAACATCTTTAAGTCAGCAAGAGCCCATGTGGGATTGAAGGCTTTAAACTACCACGTTTTAATACATGTAAATTGGTTGCAAAACATACCTCTGAACTCACCCATGTACAATTTATTGTTGGGGTAATATATTATAAAATGTATTGCTTTAGAACAGTTATATTATGTGCACAGATTGCACTAATATGTGCTGTGATCAAGAGGTGCTTTTGCATTCTTAAGCAGGCCATAGATGAGTCCAAAAATGAAAGTTATGCTGATTGAAATACTAAAATAGCTCATATTATTGTGCCATCAATTGTTTTAGATTTTCTAAAAAGAAAAACAGCATGTTGAATTAGGCACTTTTGATTGCAGCATGAAAATTACGTGTCACAGCTGGCACACTAATGGTGCGAAATGAATGATTCGAGGATTGACACAAATTTCATTATTTTTTTCGACTCATCTA
Source organism: Glandirana rugosa (assembly GCA_018402905.1). NCBI lineage: Eukaryota > Metazoa > Chordata > Amphibia > Anura > Ranidae > Glandirana > Glandirana rugosa. Next base: position 1,494,979 of record BLSH010241805.1, read on the forward strand.
TGGCCTGCTTTAGTTAGGTTCAAGTGACCTTACACATATTCCTACATTATCAAACATGGCAATATGTAAAACCTAAAAGATCATACAGTAAATAGTCATTGTTTCACAGTTTTCCTTTTGTCTAGCGTGTGTTTAGGTTGAATGTGGACAGAGCATCTTACATAATATGTGTATTCCAGATTGTGATGTGGCATTAAAAAATGCTATAATAATGTGATTGTAACTTTTTTTTTCACAGACCAGACACCAACTCCAACCCGCTTCTTAAAAAACTGTGAGGAAGTGGGGTTATTCAATGAAATTGACTTGGAACAGGAGTTCAGAAGTGCACAAGAGGAAGAAAACACTAAGAGGGTAAGTGGTGTCATAAGTGTACATGTGCATATTCTCTGTAGCTGTAATACAAATAATGCAGAATCAATTAATCTGTACCATATTTGGATTAAATGTAACAATAAATAAATTCCTAACACTGTTCCTCAAGTGTCTTCCTTAGTTCTTAGGTGTATTTTTTATGTTATTTGAGCCATGCTTCCCAAAGTAGCAATGTGTACTTGTGTAGGTCACAGTGGAAGAAAGCAAAAATGTAAGGCAACAGTATGCTACTCATATCTTAATTTTTATAAAAATCTGATATGATAAAACAATACATAATGTGTTTCATATTATTCGCATTTGTTCTGTTATAGAGCACCTACTATCTAGTAGGGATGCACTTCAGTGGGGAGCCTTTCATGTTCGGGCGTTTGTCTGAACGGTGTACTTTTAGCCCATCTGCCTAATGTCATGTATATGTAGCTGTTTTTCTACCTCTACTATACTGTATTTGCAGCTTCCTTCTTCTTCTGCCAGTGGCTGTTAAGGAAGCAGCGGGTGACCTCACCAATCTTGTACTTAGCAACCAGTGACATCACCCTGTCCCATTAATTTGCCCACATGGCCACAAGGATATGTTTGGGAAATGCCATGGCCATATTTAGTAAATAAAGTCAGCCACTATGCCTACTCCTTTGTGTACGTAGCATCCTCCTAGGTAGGTGCTAGAAGAGAGTATAGTTTTTGGTCTTTCTGCTTACCAGGAAGATGGTCAGGTAAAACTTAGAGTGCTTTCTGCCTACCAGGGATCAGGATCTATTGGTTAGCTCTGCTCATTGTGCTCAGGTGCAGCTCTGCTTGTCTGACTGTCTCACACTGGTCTAGGCATATTGGACAGTGGGAGGGGACCTGGCAAGTGAGGACACAGGCATTTTTACAGCCCTGGCTATTGGCTGATGAAAAGCGCTGCATTGCATGCTGGGGTGCGGTATAAATGCCAGGGGCACATGTGCTCAGGGAGGTGAGCTGGAGAGCAAAGTCCAGGAGGGAGGGGGCAGCTGCCCCTCCTCCGTGGAGGCTGTTGTGTGGCCTTGGGTGGTTGATCAAAGGGCCTGAAGTCAGAGGGAAGCTGAACCCAGAGGTCCTGCAGAGCTGACTGGAAGGAGAACACCATGGAGGATCTGATTCTGCCTACAGTGAGCACAGATCTGTATCTTTGGGCCTGTCCTGTGAGGGCCACCCCTTCAGCTAGAAGAGTCAGTGGGTGGGTGTCAGTAAAGGGGATGCTAGAGAGTATCCTGAAGATAAAGTAGTCCACCAAGTCTGCTGCTAGTGAGAGCAAGAAGGCTTAATTCTTCCATACATGTGGCAGCATGGTTAAAGCAATGTGTCTGCTTCCACAAATCTTCTGGTGAGGCCAAGTGAGAGTGTCCTTATCCATTGCGAATAGTTCAAATTGGAGTATCCCACTAATCCCTTCTCTCATCCAAGTACCATAATTAAAATACAAAAACATAAATACCCTGGACTGGTCCTTGAGTAACAAGCAAGCAGGAGTAAGGGGGATAAGAGAAAACCCCTAGCAACTGGCTGCAGCTAATCAGAGATAGGCCTAAGAAGTCAACACTCAGAAGGCCCTACGGGGACAGTGCTACATGTACATTCTGGAAGACAGGTCCAGGTGCTGTCATTTGTACGTGGTAGTCGGCGGATGTGGATGAGTTGTCATGCTTTTTGTTTCGGTGGGCCGGTGGGCATTGTTCATCATTTGACATAAATCTGCATCCCTGGACAATGTGATTAACAATGGATTTACATTGTAAAAACTATATAGTATATGTCAATAAAATCTGTTAAAAAGATGGTTTTAAATGTGTGGAATAAATACAGACTGATAAATCTAGGCAGTATATTTGATTATCCTGGCTAGTCTATAAAAATCCAGATGGCATTGTTAAAAATAACAAGGCATGTATAGCCTGGACCAATGTTTTGTGCAAAATAGGAACATTTCGTTTTAGAATAATGTTTTTAATCTTGCTACAGGTGGTTAATATATGACTCTCGTAGGACCGCTGGGAACAAACACGAACACGTGCATTGGTTTTCATTCATCCACGCCTTTGCATGCTAAAAGTAAGCCTGTAACTGGAACATGTTACATGCTTTATAATTAGAACCACATTGGTGCAGACTTCTAGAGCTAGTGCAGCTTTATTTTAATTTCAGTTATTCATTCCCATTATCCTCAATTGCGCTTTCAAAGTGTGTCTATGGATGATTGAACCTTGCTGTAAATCATTATTTGACAAAGGATGGCTTATTACAACAAAACTGCTTAGAATGACATTGTATTTCAGAGAAAGTTTAGTTTGTTACTAGACTGTGATATGCCTTAAAAAGTTTAGGGAGTTTTTTTTTCAATCATTCTAACTATCTACTGTATCTTTTTATGTATGTATGTATGTATGTATGTATGTATGTATCTATCTATCTATCTATCTATCTATCTATCTATCTATCTATCTATCTATCTATCTATCTATCAAATCTATCTATCAGCAAAATGTAAATGACTACTAATTGCAATACAATTTAAAATATACAATTTAAAGGTTGGTCCTTAAAGGCTAAGTTCACCTTTTGGAAAAAATAATACATACACATTCTTTGCAAAAAACTGTTAAAGAATGATGTGGCTGCATGGGCAGAGCCCCACACAGCCGTGCTATTTCCAAATTGTGACAGCATGTGCAGGGACAAGATCCTCTGTCCACTGTCACAGGGAGGGGGAATAAGCAAAGATGCTGGAACATGTACCATGTTCCAAAGGTGAACTTAACCTTTAACAGCTTTAACCTTTAACCTTTTTTCCACAGCTTATAAATCATCTTTTTACATTAAAATACTTCCAGTACATACCTTTTTGGCTGATCTGTATACCACAGTCACATGATAAACTGCAGGGTCTGCCCAGATCTGTGTGTTCAGGTAGGAGGAGATTTCCATTATAGCCTGTATACATGCCCACATGTGTGATGTCAATATCATGTGACCTGGCTAGCAATAGAGATCAAACTGAACATGTGCAGAAGAACTACCCTCACTGTATTATCTGGCCTTGCCAAGAGAGATAGTGCAGGAGGGAAGGATCTGTCCATATAGGATCAAAGAGCCTTTTTATACAATGCAGAGGATTAACCCCTTAAGTTCCACAGTGAGTTTAACAAGTATGCTATTCTGCATATACAGACAGATTTTACTGATGTGGGTTTAGTAACATTTTAATTCGCATTGTCATTCTGGAACTTTAACTGTCCGTCATATAATCCAAACACCTAACCTACTCTCAAAAATGAGAGTAGAAATAGAAAATTGAATGGAGAAATGTTACCAGCACACCAAGGGTTCCTCAAAAGGGTCCACGGCTCTATTTCACATGGTCACGCAATAGAAAAAGGCAACATTTTGGAGCCACGCAGAGCCCCTTCATCAGGCAAGTGCCTGACGAAGAGGCCCTGCATGGCTCCGAAACGTTGCCTTTTTGTATTGCGTGACCATGTGAAATAGAGCTGTGGACCCTTTTGAGGAACCCTTGGTGTGCTGGTGACATTTCTCCATTCAATTTGTCGGTGGTTTCCAGCCTGTCGTCATTGCAGCACCCAACAACACTGCAGCCATTTCCATGAAGGTGTGCGTAGGGAATATTGCATTGGACTTACTCTCAAAAATGAACACTCATCCTATCCCTCAGCACTTAACCTTAACCAATAGGCTTACCCTCAAATTAAAGTATATCTCTAGACAAAACTTTTTTTCTGTTTTGGATAGTGGAGGAAATGGGTACAGCCCTTGTCAATTTTTTATTGTTAGGTTTTAGGAGAATCCTGGGGCGCTTAACCGTATATAAGTTACAGATGTGAAACAAGAAACAATGAATAAATACAATGCATGATCAACACTTCCTACACGTATTTTAAATATTTTAAAGTAACAAAGCTGCATAAAGTCCTTTAAAGGGATTGCACTTTTCTATTACTACAAAACACAAGTGATGGGAAATACAACATTTTATAGTGGTCACCACATGAAAAGTTGAGAAGAAATCTTCTAACTTGGATCACCCATTTTGGTGTTATTTATGCCTTAGGGGATTTTCCCCCAGTTTTGAAAAATTTCTTCTAACTTTTTGGTGTGTCTTCCTGATGATACAGTTAAAAAAAGTTGACAGGGATTTAAACCATTCCCTACCCAAAACAAAAAAAAATGACTATAGCTACACTTTAGCTCTTATCAGTTAAAGCGGATGTAAACCCTCACATATACCCAGTGAAGTGAACAGCCTCAGATGATACACAGAGATGAAACAAATCTTACTACATAAACGTTACATGTATACCTGCTGTCTGCTGCTGTATATACTGTTTAGAAAGTTCACAGAATTTTCACTTCCTCATTCTGCAGTAACAGTGTAGTTTTGGATTACGCTGTGTGAGAGCTGATTGGAGGAAAGGCACACACCTCCCCTCCAGATAGGCAGAGACTCTCAGAGCTGCTCTGTGAGTAAAGCAGCTTTCTGCTAATCTATATATAGCACCCTCCCTGACACAAATTTCAGGCTGGTTTTATCTCATGTGTCAGAGAACTTCATGCTGATAACAAAAGAATGGAGCAGGAGACAGCTATGGGACATAGTGCTTTGAAGAGAGATAAAAAAACACTGCAGATATATGTGCAAAGCTCAAATTTCATGAATTGGGTTTACATCCAGTTTAATGTAACCATAGTGCTTAAGCTCATTTCTCCCTCAACCGTACCCCTTAACCTTACCCTTAGTTTTAATACCTTTACTGCTAAATACCTTATCTCATAAGCAGTATATAGCAGTCTTGTGACTTCTATCAGTGCTTGGTTAAAGCTTGTAGGAGGAGTTTTTATTCAACTCTGACTGTCCTGTGAGGCTGCAGGACCCTGCTGATGGCCCTGTGCCGATCACATGCATCCCCCCCCCCCCACGCACACAAAATAAAAACCTCTTTTGCAATACACACCAAACTGAGCAAGTGCAAAGTGCCCCCAAGGCTCTGTACTGTCTGGATATAGATTGGGGACAGTAAAATAAGGGGAGGATTAGAGAAGACAGGATCAAACAGTCTTTTTACACAATGCACTGGATTAACCCCTTAGGTTCCACAGTGAGTATAATAAGAATGCTTTACTGCATAGCATATACAGACTGATTTTACTGTTGTGGGTTTAGTAACACTTTAACCACTTCAGCCCCGGAAGGATTTCCAGCTTTTGGACCGGAGCCCTTTTTGCGATTCGGCGCTGCGTCGCTTTAACTGACAATTGCGCGGTCGTGCGACGTTATTCTTTAAACCCAAAAAAACGTTTTAACAGCGAGAAGAAAACAAATATCGCCGCTAGTCTTTACTGCGTCTCCACTAGTTTATGGTGGTTTTCTTTCGAGACAAACACCCTTTTTTTCCTGCGTTTAAAGCAAACCCACGTTGCAGCGTGCTGGCGCGTTAACAGTCAATTTCGCTGCGTCGCGGCTTAGCGTTTTTCCCGAGGCCAGGTTTTCGACCTTTAGGAAGGCCCCGACTTCACCAATTTCACAATGATTTGGGTGTTGTCATTTTAGTCAGACATATACGATACGTCATTTCGTAAGAATAATATGAGTGACACCTTGGATTCCCCAATTAGGTCACGTAA
>BLSH010241805.1:1501057-1543700 GCA_018402905.1 Glandirana rugosa
CACCGAGACATTGCGCTTAGCGGCAGTATGCTGCCGCCGGCGCTATGTCTCGGTGACACTCGCGCGCGCGTGGCGGCCTCCGCGCGCGCGCGCGAGTGACACAGGCCCCCCCAGGTCCCAATGCACTGATTACTGTGTAAATGCCATTGGCAGTGAAGGGGTTAACCTGCAGGGGGCGCTCTAAGGGTTAACTGTGTTCCCTGGGCGTGTTCTTACTGTAGGGGGACTTGCCTAGCTGGGGAAAGGAAGTGGTCACAGCCTTCATGTACGAGAAGGCTGTGATCACTTCCCTTCCCCCTCACACAGAGCGGAGGTCCGTGTTTACATACACGGACCTCCGCTCATTCGTTCCGGGGGGGGCATCGCGGGTGGCCGGCGGCAATCGAAGCCGCCGGACCCGCTCCCTGGACCCCCCCGGACACAGTGAGCGCGCGCGCGCGCCTCCGGCGGTGCGCGCGCGCTCACAGTGGCTCTGTATCGCGGCCGCCGTCGTATGACGGCGATTCGCGTTACAGAGCCACATTGTCGCCGTCAATTGCCGATCAGCCGTCGGCAAGCGGTTAATATCTTTATCTGTATCTGTTTCAGAGGTTGCATAGACAGCATGTAAAGTCTAAGTAACGGGTTAAGTCTTTTATTTGAACTACTAGCACATTGTAAGAAATTGGCTAAAGTGTTAATTTTGCATTTAAACGTCAGCAGCTAGCTACAAATCTTGAGCTTTAAAATTAAGTAGACTTTTCTAGTATGTTGTGTAAGACATGAGTAGAGTGCATTAGGTGGCATAGTGCTGTAGTGGATAGTACTTTTGCCTAGCAGGAAAAGGGTCGCTGGTTCGAATCCCAGCCACGACACTACCTGCCTGGAGTCTGCATGTTCTCCCTGTGCCTGCGTGGGTTTCCTCTGGGTACTCCGGTTTCCTCCCACATGCCAAAGACATGCTGGTAGGTTAATTGGATCCTGTCTAAAATTGGCCCTAGTATATGTATGAATGTGAGTTAGGGACCTTAGATTGTAAGCTCCTTGAGAGGTAGGGACTGATGTGAATGTACAATGTATATGTGACATCAGGTGGCAATGGCATGAGTTGATTACACAAACTCTTAAACTTGGCCACTACTACAAACTCTTGCATATTTTCCTTGACCATGTTTGCTCTTTAGATGAAAGTCCCTAATTTACTGAAAGCATTATAATTATATAGTGCTGATCTTCCTGAGGAAAAATATGCTTCACACAGCTCGGAAATCAGTCAAGGTCATGGAATAGTGAATAGAATTTCCTCTTCTTTTCAGATTAGGAAACCGTGACTGTCCAGTGTGCTCGCCAGGATTAAATAGGAAATAGCTTGAGGTAGAGCGGCTCTTTTTCTCATTAGAGAACATGATAAGGCTGATGGATGTGAAGTGCTTATTTGAAGTTTGGTATTGTATCTGTGACATCAAGGTTTTCTCTTGGCATAAATAGTTTAAGCCAGCACAGCAGCCATATTCATTTCCTGGTCATCAAAAAATGGAAACTGAAAGAAAATCATGCAAAAGTATTAGTTTAGAATTTAGAACTATTTCAGAATCTAAAGTGGTTCTAAACCCTTACATATATCCAGTGAAGTGACTGGCCTAGGGTTGCCACCTCATCCCTCTAAACCCGAACACATAGGAATTACACAGGTTGTTCTGAGGCTAATTTAATGCAGATAAGGCACCAAGTGAGTTTAATTACAACCTTAATCAGCCACAGAACCTGTGTAATTCATATGTGTTCAGGTTTAAAGGGAGGAGGTGGCAACCTTAGACTGGCCTCAGGTGATACACTGAGATGAAACAAAACATCCTACATAAGTTTTATTTGTCAGAAAAGATTCATGCTGATAGCAGAGGAAGGGCACAGCAGACAGAAATTACACCGTGGAGTTGATTTACTAAAGGCAAATAGACTGTGCACTTTGCAAAGTTGCTTCAGAGCTTAGTAAATGGGCGGAAGCTCTGCTGACTTCCATCATCCAATCAAGTGCAAGCAAAAATGCTGTTTTTTTTTGTTGTCTTGCACATGATTGGGTATTCTTTACCTCATTTACAGTACTAAGCTCTGGAATAACTGCACTTGCAGAGTGAAAAGGCACTTTTCAAAGTGCACAGCCTATTTGCCTTTAGTAAATCAACCTCAGAGCACTCTTAATTGAGACAAGTACACACTATAGAGGGGTATGCTTTGTTTATATTTCATACCTGAGGTTTACAACTTTAAAGCCCATCTACATTTTATTAAATTTGAAATAGAGTGGGTTGGGGATAGTGCCTTGTCACTTTTTATTGCTGTCCGAGAGATTTCTCCTCAATTCCGGTAACAAGGAAAACCTTTCTAGCAGGGACACCAGCAACATTAAAAACATCTTTTTTGTTAACACAAAGAAGGGTTGAAACTCATACACACAGCATAAAAAAACTGTTAGGTGCTTTGACCTTTTCCCACTCTTTTAGTGTCATAATAGTTGTTTTTCATCTTTGTTAGTGAGATTCTTCTTACTTCTTGTCTCAGTGACTATACATAAAATCAAAAGAAGTCTTTCCATTGTTGGCACAAACATTAAGGATTTAATAAAATTGGAGAGTGCAAAATCGGGTGCAACTGTGCATAGCAGCCAATCAGCTTCTAGCTTCTGCTTTTTCGATTAACCGCTTGCCGACCGCTGGTCGGCAATTGACGGCGACAGAATGGCTCTGTAACGCAAATCGCCGTCATACGACGGCGGGCGCGATACAGAGCCATTGTGAGCGTGCGCGCGCCACCGGAGGCGCGCGCGCGCGCTCACTGTGTTCGGGGGGGCCAGGGAGCCGGTGCGGCGGCTTCGATTGCCGCCGGCCACCCGCGATGCCCCCCCCGGAGCGAATGAGCGGAGGTCCGTGTAAGTAAACACGGACCTCCGCTCTGTGTGAGGGGGAAGGGAAGTGATCACAGCCTTCTCGTACATGAAGGCTGTGACCACTTCCTTTCCCCAGCTAGGCAAGTGCCCCCACAGTAAGAACACGCCCAGGGAACACAGTTAACCCTTAGCGCGCCCCCTGCAGGTTAACCCCTTCACTGCCAATGGCATTTACACAGTAATCAGTGCATTTTTATAGCACTGATCGCTGTATAAATGCCAATGGTCCCAAAAAAGTGTCAAAATGGTCCGCCATGTCCGCTGAAATATTGCAGTACCGCAAAAAATCGGAGATCGCCGCCATTTTTAGTAAAAAATAAAAAAAAATTATAAACCCCAAAAATAAATTCTCATCATCCGTAAACGCGACCACTTTTGCGCAAACCAATCAATAAACGCAGATTGCGATTTTTTTTTTATCGCAAATATGAGGAAGAATATAAATCGCCCAAAAACGGTGAAAAAAATGTTTTTTTTATATTTTTTTTTTGGATTTGTATTTTAGGAAAAAGTAAGAAATTTGGGTTTTTTTGCAAAATTGTCGCTCTTCTTTTGTTTATGGCGGCGATCAGAAATGACGCAGAGTGGATCAAATACCACCAAAAGAAAGCTCTATTTGTGGGAAAAAAAGGACGCAAATTTCGTTTGGGTACAACGTCACACGACCGCGCAATTGTCAGTTAAAGAGACGCAGCGCCAAATCGCAAAAAGGGCTCCGGTCCTAAAGCTGGAAATCCTTCCGGTCCTTAAGTGGTTAAGCTTTGACAAAAAAAAAAAACACACTGGAAGCTGACTGGTTTGTATGCAGAACTGCAGCAGATTTTGCACTCTCTAGTTGTAGTAAATGAGCCCTTAAGGATCTGACCTTTCTCTACTCTATCCAACACCAAAGGAAAAAGTTTTGTCTATAGTTAGACTATATGATATTTCTCTGGGAACATACATGTCCAGGTTACAAGTTTCAAATGACCTATATTTATCCAAGGCATAGTCAGTTTTTTTTTTATAAATTATATAATTAGTATGATTCATGGAGTTAAAGTAAAATTAAAGATACTTTTTTTCCTTTAAAATAACAAACATATCATATTTACCTGTTCTGTGCAATGGTTTTGCACAGAGCAGACCCGATCCTCATCTTCTAGGGTCCCCCACTGGTGCTCCTGGCTTCTCTTATTCTGCGAGTGCCCCCTACGGGGGCACTCATGCGGGCTCGCCCTGCTCCCTTGTCACAGAATTGAATTGGCAGCAGCGGGAGCCAATAACTCCCACTGCTATCAATCTGTGAAGTGAGGAGGGAAAGATTCAGGAGAGTCACTGCTCTCGTGCACATCACTGGATTGGGATAGGGCTTAGGTAAGTATAAGGGGGGGGGGGGGGCACACATGGAGCAGAAGGTTTTTACCTAAATGCATATAACTTTGCATAGAACCTTAAAGCAGAGGTTCGCTCTGCCCAGCAAAAATGAAAAGCTAGCAGCTACACATACTGTAGCTGCTGACCTTAATAATAGGACACTTACCTGTCCTGGAGTCCAGCGGTGTCGGCACCGCAGCTGATGTTTCCATCAGCTGTCATGTGCTGCTGCCGCCATTGTGGGTATGGGAACCCGGCAGTAAAGCATTACAGCTTCACACCGGGCCCCTACTGCGCATGTGTGAGGCTCCGCTGCATGGCTGCTACTGGCCCGGTGGTGGAGGAGGGAGGAGGAGGGAGCCAGGCCGTTGACATAATTTGCTGTGCCCCAACACTTGGAAGTGGGAACATGATACTTGTCAAAGACAGGTATCCACTCCCCCAAAAGGTGCCAAATGTGGCACCGGAGGTGGGGGGGAGGAATCTGAGAAGGGGAAGTTCCAAATGTGGGTGGAACTCTGCTTTAATAAGTCTATTCACAGATGTGGCATTACCAAGCCATGGGAAGTGAATTCATTTTGATTTTCCCTATTCCATTGGTTACATGCTAGTAGTATTCAGCCCCTTTTTAGAGGCCCTCCAAACTTTTTTAAGAATAACTGCCATGGGAGAAGAAGGGGCAGGCTTAGTAGGCCCATCTCCAGGTGAGAGCTAGCAGGTAAGGTAGAGATGGACATGGTTATCAATTGAAATATAGGGTCTGAGGTGTTACAGTATCCCCAACCAGTAAGCTGTTGTAATTGAGAGGCCAAGAAATACATGCTGGGATGCAGGACTGCCAGACCTCCTCTATCCTTCCTATACTGCAGAGTAGTTAAACTGATATGGGCCCTTTTCTTTTTCCATAAAGGTCCTGGAATTGGGAGTCAATGTGCTTAAACCATTTATTAGAGATCCATTGTGGGGAGTTATGGAAAATATATAGGAGCTGTGGGGCCCAGATCATCTTTATCAAATTAACATGCCCCACCAATGAGTGGGGTAGCTTACACCAACTTTTTTTTTAAAGTCTGCCTATTCAACAAAGGATTATGGTTTAATTGATTGGAGATAGTTTGAGGGCTCTGGGGATACCACCACCCCTAGATATTTAAATTAATTAGCTACAGAAATTTTACTAGCACAGTAAGGGAGAGGCATTCCCAATGGGTCAAGGAGCATAAGAATGGATTTAGACCGGTTAATGGTAAATCCGGAGAATCCTTCAAATTTATTAATGGTCGCCTTTAAAGTTTGCAAGGAGTGTCATCTGCGTAAAGGGAGATTTTCTCCTCAAAGGAGCCTAAACAAAATCCCACAACAGCAGGGTCCTTGTGGATCAGAATGGTTAAAAGTTCCACAGCAAGCACAAACAAAAGGGGGACAGTGGACACTCCTGTCTAGTGCCCCTATGTAAAGGGAAGGAGGGGGAAGACTGTTATTAATGTGGAGCTTAGATCTGGATTCTGTATAGAGAACATGCATCCAATTGATAAAGCTTTTTCCCAGCTCAAACCAAGATAGGATCTCCCAGATGTAAGGCCATTCAACACTGTCAAAAGGCTTGGCTGCGTCTAAAGAGAGAATGGCCCTACCTCCCAGATTACCCACTGGCACCTGTAAATTGAGAAACAACCACCTAATATTATTAGCCGTATAAACCCTGGCTGATCCTGATGAATTGTACCAATCTTTTTTTAGCCTCTTCAGTGCCGGACACTTTCACCCCCTTCCTGCGCAGGCCAATTTTCAGTTTCCAGCACTGTCACACTTTGATGATTACTCAGTCATGCAACATTGTAACCAAATTAAATTGGTTACAGTTTGTGTAGATCTTTCTTTTGGTGGCATTTAATCACCACTGTTTTTCTTTATTTTTTGATATGTATACAGTATCTCACAAAAGTGAGTACACCCCTCACATTTTAGTAAATATTTTATAATAATGTTTCATGTGACAGCACTGAAAAAATGACACTTTGATACAATGTACAGTAGTGAGCGTACCCAGGGCCATCTTAATAGCTTCATGGGCCCCTGGGCAAAGTAATGCACCGGGGCCCCTCCAAGCTGTCCCCAATTTTTGTGGTATAAGGCACTGCTTTATTTTAACTGACAATTGCGCGGTTGTGCGACGTTGTACCCAAATAAAATTGGCGTCCTTTTTTTCCCACAAACAGAGCTTTCTTTTGGTGGTATTTGATCACCTCTGTGCTTTTTATTTTTTGCGCTATAAACAAACAAATAGCAACAACTTTGATGAAAAAAAAAACTTTTTATTTACTTTTTGCTGCAATAAAAGTCCAAAAAATATATATAAAAAAATAAATGTATTCATCAGTTTATACCGATATATATTCTTCTACATATTTGTGGTAAAAAAAATCCCAATAGTCGTAAATTGATTGGTTTGTGCAAACGTTGCCACGTTTGCAAACTATGAGAATAGATAAATGGCGTTTTTACAAATTTTTTTTTTTTTACTAATAAAAAAAGATCTGCGATTTTTATCGGGACTGCCACAGATAGATTGGACATTTTTTACACTTTTTTGGGACCAGTGACATTTATACAGTGATCAGAGCTATAAAAAAAAAATAAAAAAAAAAATACACTGATTACTGTATAAATGTCACTGGCAGGGAAGAGATTAATTTATAGGGGGTGATAAAGGGGTTAAATGTGTTCCTTGTGTGTTCTAACTGTATGGGACTGGGCTGGCAGGGCAGGGCCATAAAAGATCTCACTGATCCTGAGTACAGGAATCAGTAGATCAGTCTCACATCCCCTGTCAGAATGGGGAACCGCTGTGTTTACATTGGCGGTTCCCCATTGTGCCTGTTTAACAGGCGATCGTGGGTCACCAGCGGAAATCGAGTCCATCCGACCCACAGGCATGCTCATGGAGCGTGCCACCTGTCTCTGTGCCTGCGCTGTTTATAGACGGCAATCTGCGCAGCGCTGCTGATCTGCCGCAGAAAATGTAAACAACACATTTGGCAAGCGGTTAACTTAATGACACTCTGAAATTTGGTTTGCAGAACTGGATTGCATGGGTGTAAACACCTATACAATCTGATTCTAGTGCGGCCAAAAAAAGGTCCTAAATCACTTTGGTGTGGATTCGGTGCGGTTTGAGCCATACAGAATAATGGCTTAAATCGCACTGCTGAAGAATCACATGTGATTTGAACAGGAATCAGGAAAGTGGTGCAATTCCTGTTCAAACTCGCATGTCGTTCCCATAATGCATTGTGTGAACTGGCTCAGCGCAGCAGCAGAAAAGAAAAAGCATTTTACAAGTTGAAGGTGGTGTCTGTACAATGGACTTACCGTTTTATCTCCTACAATCTGCAGTTTTCACCTGCTGCTATAGCTGCACACACACCTATCCAGCACCATGCTGTGTGTGTGTGAACATCAGGGGGTGGAGAGTTGGTATTAGCCTGGGCACAGCAGGAAGGGAGCCAGGGATTGGTCACTTTACTTTACCAGGGGTCTTCAGCACCCTGAGGTCCTGTTTCATGTGCTGTCCATCTGAATCCTCCAGAGAAATATTGAGAGTGACAGTGACATGATCCTGGGTCGGCACAGGCAGCTACAAAGGCAGCACACAGTGCACTCTGCTGCCGTGGAGACCGTGGAGGCGGAGCTCGAACTGCCGAGGACTCACAGGGAAGACTGTCAGGCAGAGAAAAGAGAGAGGAGACGGGAGAGTAACCAGCACCAGCTGCGAGCAGAGAGACAGACACACTGCACTGCAGAGGTAGAAGACAGAAGCGGCTGCCTGTAGCCGCACCGCACAGCTCCCAAGCCCGTCCATTCAGTACACTGATAGCTGTCATCAGTGTCATGCCGTCGTTTGTGGCACCACCACAGAGCAGGCAGGCCTGGGGCCCCAAGCTCACATGGGGCCCCCGGGCTCTGCCCAGGAGGGCCCGCTCAGTAAGACGGCCCTGAGCGTACCGCTTGTATAACAGTGTAAATTTGCTGTTCCCTCAAAAGAACTCAACACACAGCCATTAATATCTAAACCGCTGGCAACAAAAGTAAGTACACCCCTAAGTGAAAATGTCCAAAGTGGTCCCAACTAGCCATTCCCCCCCCCCCCGGTGTCATGTGACTCGTTAGGGTTACAAGGTCTCAGGTGTGAATGGGGAGCATGTGTGTTAAATTTGGTGTTATCGCTCCCACTCTCTCATACTGGTCACTGGAAGTTCAACATGGCACCTCATGGCAAAGAACAATCTGATAAAAAGAAATGTTGCTCTACATAAAGATGGCCTAGGCTATAAGAAGATTGCCAAGACCCTGAAACTGAGCTGCAGCACGGTGCCAAGACCATACAGCGGTTTAACAGGACAGGTTCCATTCAGAACAGGCTGTGCTATGGTCGACCAAAGAAGTTGAGTGCACGTGCTCAGCGTCATATCCAGAGGTTGTCTTTGGGAAATAGAAGTATGAGTGCTGTCAGCATTGCTGCAGAGGTTGAAGGGGTGGGGGGTCAGTCTGTTAGTGCTCAGATCATACGCCGTACACTGCATCCAATTGGTCTGCATGGCTGTTGTCCCAGAAGGAAACCTCTTCTAAAGATGATGCACAAGAAGACAAACAGACTAAGGACATGGATTACTGGAACCATGTCCTATGGTCTGATGAGACCAAGATAAACTTATTTGGTGCAGATGGTGTCAAGCATGTGGGCGGCAACTAGTTGAGGAGTACAAAGACAAGTGTGTTTTTCCTACAGTCAAGCATGGTGGTGGGAGAATGGTTTGGGGCTGCATGAGTGCATGAATGTCAACATGTACTGTGACATACTGAAGCAGAGCATAATCCCCTCCCTTCGGAGACTGGGCTGCAGGGCAGTATACTAACATGATAACGACCCAAAATACACCTCTAAGACGATCCCTGCCTTGTTAAAGAAGCTGAGGTTAAAGGTGATGGACTGGCCAAGCATGTCTCCAGACCTAAACCCTATTGAGCATCTGTGGGGCATCCTCAAATGGAAGGTGGAGGAGCACAATGTCTCTAACATCCCCCAGCTCCGTGATGTCATAGAGGAGTGGAAGAGGACTCCAGTGGCAACTTGTGAAGCTCTGGTGATCTCCATGCCCAAGAGGGTTAAGGGAGTGCTGGAAAATAATGGTGGCCACCCAAAATATTGACACTTTGGGTCCAATTTGGACCTTTTTCATTTGCCATCAGTTTAGACATTAATGGCTTTGTGTTGAGTTATTTTGAGGGGACAATGAATTTACACTGTTATACAAGCTGTACACTCACTACTTTACATTGTAACAACAAAGTGTCAATTTTTCAGTGTTGACACATGAAAAGATATAATAAAATATGTACAAAAATGTGAGGAGTGTACTCACTTTTGTGAGATACTGTATATATATATATATATATATATATATATATATATGACGATTTTGAAAAATTTTATTATTCAAATATATTCCGAAGGCCAAATATTATTCTGCTACACTTTCTTAAATATAACTCAAATCAGTGTATATTATTATTGCTCTTGGGAGGTGATTAAGATTTTTTTTACACTATGATTGCTTATTACAGTGATGATCACTGTATAAACAATAATTTTTACTTCATGAATTACATCAATTCATGTGCCATTGTGTACTATTATGATAGCTGTGTTTGGTTACAGCTATCACATGGTACAACAGGTCCACTGTGATTGGCCCTGTACTATGTGACCATCACATGGTACCAGGGCCAAGCACAGCTGCCCAGTACACCAATCTGTGTTCCTCTGTGAAACAGTGGGTCACAGATTGCGCTGCTGTGCACCCCCTGGGGTATGCACAAGGCGAATGACTGGGAGGACATCATATGATGTTCAGCTGGAAGAGCATTGCTCCCACCCAGCCGTTTTATTACTATAGGCTGGACAAAAGTTAGTTAACATTACAGAAAAAAGAATGATACAATGACGTTAATTTCATAAAGGCAAATAAGCTGTTCACTTTGCAAGACATTTTTACTTTGCAAATTAGTTTTCCCTTAGCTTGTTGAATGTAGTAAAAATTCACCTTGCAACGAATACCTAATCACATAATTGAATGATGGAAGTCAGCAGAGCTTCACTTCATTCACTAAGCTAAGGGACAAAATCGATGCCTAAATATTTTCAGGCCTCAGAACCACTTTAATAAAGCCAATTATAAAGTGCTTTTAGGGTGGTATATTGTACTTACAAGCATAGCCTCCTATGTCTCAGCATCTTCTCTAGTTGCTTTAGGGGATTGGGGCAATGGGGGCAAGAAAGTTCAGCATATCACATCTGGTGGACATGCCCAAAGTTTGAAAGGTTTTGGATGCAGGTACATTACTTCATACATTCTATAATCCAAATCAACCTTAGAAAATCTCCATGGCAGGCTCTTTTAACCACTTCCCTACTGCCGTATGCAGAATGACGGCCGGGAAGTGGTTGAGTTATCCTGATTGGGCGTCACCACCATGTAAAGGGCACACAATGCCCAATAGGGATGGCACTGTGCCCATCTGTGATGCTTGCCAGTGCCATCACTATAGCTGCTGCAATACCAGTGCCGCCTATCAGTGCCTATCAGCGCCCACCAGTGCTCATCAGTGCCACATATCAGTGCACATCAGTGCCACCCATTAGTGCCACCTATCAGTGCCACCTATCAGTGCCCACCAGTGCCACATATCAGTGCCCATCAATGCTGCCTATAAGTGCCCATCAGTGCCACTTACCAGTGCCCATCAGTGCTGCTTATCCGTGCCACCTATCAGTGCTGCTTATCAGTTCCACCTATCAGTACCCATCAGTGGTGCATATAAGTGCCACCTCATCAGTGCCACCTCATCAGTGCCAATCAGTGCTGCATATAAGTGCCATCTCATCAGTGCCACCTCATCAGTGCTGCCTCATCTGTGCCAATCAGTACTGCCTCATCAGTGCCGTCAGTTCAGCCTCATCAGTACCCATCAGTGAAGGAGAAAATGTAATTATTTACAAAGTTTTGAGAGGGAAAAAAGAAAAAACATTTTTTTTCAAAATTTTCAGTATTTTTATATTTGTAGCGCAAAAAATAAAAACCCCAGAGGTGGTCAAATACCACCAAAAGACAGCTCTATTTGTGGGCAAAAAATTATAAAAATTTTGTTTTGGTACACCGTCGCACGACCGCACAATTGTCATTCAAAATGCAACAGCGCTGAATGCTGAAAATTAGTCTGGTAGGGAAGTGTTCTAAGTGCATGGTATTGAAGCGGTTAAACCAATCCATAGAGGAGGGGCAGAGACATAGTAAAAAATAAATCTCATTCATATTTCTGGCATCACAGTCAGCAATCACTAGGTCATGGACGTCTTCTTCCATCTTGTTTACACTGATAAATACTAAATTAACTTGGATAATAGTAAATTAAAATATTATTTGCTATTTTGAATGACAAAATGTTTTTTTTTTAAAATAAGGACCTCTAAGTATGTCTCTATTATAAAAAAAAGTAGCCTTTTAGCTGCGCATGCAGGATGGATGGAGCAGAAGGGTGTTATTTTGTTAGCACATTTTTATTCCTTTCTTTTACCTAAATCTTTTTTTCTTCTCTTTTTCTCCCATTAAGCTTAATTGTGTATCCGTGGGTTGATTTGTGTCCGAAATGTCTTATCTCACTATACAAAACCTATGAGTAGTCTATGGAAAACAAATAATGAAAATTCAGTGCAGGCTGGTGCTCAAAATTTTGGGAGGTCAGCACAAAAACACCCCCCCCCCCCGTGGTGGTGATCACCTCCCCCCGTGGTGGTGATCACCCCCCCTTCGAGATGCCTTACCTTATGGAGGCAGGGCGAAGGAAGAGCCAGGGCCGATCTGACCTATTCTCCCAGTGAGCACACAGGAAGACATTCTCCTCCCAGCCGCACAGGAACAGGAAGTGTCCTAAGACTCCATGGCCAATAGGGGCTTCCTGATTGGCTGGGAGGAGAATGAGGAAGACAATAGCGAATATTCATTCGCTATTGTCACACAATTAGGTGTGCTCTGAGCCCAGCCTTTTTTGAAGCCTATTAGAGCCTCAGGCTCTGATCACTTTCTTCTTCTTCAAAAAAAAAACCCTTTGGAATCCATGCGTCCAGCGCCCCGCATGTAGATTAGGGGGCAGGAGGCATGGATAGGGGGGGGAGGGGAAGCCCTTGCACCCTTAGTGGATGGGCTGCCACTGCTAAAATTACCACTATCCCTTATATTGTACATCGACTACTTGTAATGCCAATCCACTGTAAATATTAATTTATTGTTCGTTACTTCCCTTCTTTTCCATTACCTGTATGTCACTATTACTGAAAAATTCCAATAAAAATCATTGGAAAAGAGTTGTAATAAAAAGATAATCATGGATGGGGTAAGCAGTGGTAATACTAAGCATATAAAGCAACCATGTCACTATACTATATGCCACTATTTAAATAATTTTACTGTATGCTAATTTTTAAAGCTTTCCCCTTAAATACACTTCTGTAGGGAACTAATAACCGATTTCATAAATTGACCCTGTCAAACTTATATACCTTCACATGAAAAGCGTATATGCCCACCATTGTGACCAACTATTTTGTTGAATGCCACTCCAGTCCTGAAAAACGTTTTTCCAAAGTCTGCAGGTAAACCAACACTTCTGAGAGTTTCAATCCCCACAGCTCTCACCATGCTGATCCTAAGGAACGGTCTCCCAAAGTTCCAGTTCAGTGATGTGGAGGTTTGCAGGAATAACAAGTGAGGGCGGGGGGGGTTAAAAATTAGCAGACGGTAAAATTATTTAAATACTGATTGCCATAGAATGAGTGCAGCATGGAGAAGCCCAGAAGAAGAGACAAGGTAGCTAAAGTGGAACGTGACAGTTGTAGGTCATTCATTGATAGATATAAGGATGGAGTGGCTGGTTGAAAGTAAAAGAGAAATGGAAGTTGGTGCAGAATTATGAGTTGCAGTAAGCCTGCTCAGCTGTGAAAGCAGTAAGCATTAGTACAGGTACTGCTGCAGCTGAAGAGCACACAACTAGAAACTATGTAACTACACTAAAGATTTTTTATCCCCCTTTAAGGCAGATGATGAAAGCTGCATAAATCACGATACTGAACTGAACGTGTAGCACAGAAACAAAGCAACCAGAAAAGTATGGAATAAATAAAGGGTATACATTCAAGAAGGATACGGGGAGAATTACATTAAAATGAAAGACACGTGTTCTCAGTCGCTTAGAACTAATAAACTGAGAAACTTGTAAAACTATAAAGTTGTATGGTTAATGTAATAACGCTGTGCTGAACATGCCTGGTGACTGCA
Source organism: Glandirana rugosa (assembly GCA_018402905.1). Classification (NCBI taxonomy): domain Eukaryota; kingdom Metazoa; phylum Chordata; class Amphibia; order Anura; family Ranidae; genus Glandirana; species Glandirana rugosa. The sequence continues at coordinate 1,514,729 of BLSH010241805.1, forward strand.
ATGGAAAACCAATGTCTGATTTTAGCTGTGGTGGTAGTTTAACACTGAAGAAGAAAATATGTTTTTGGGGGTTCTGACTGTAACTGAATACAGTGTGAAAATGATGAGCATGCATTGGATCTGTTATATCAGAAGCAGGAATGTGAATACAACTGTATTTAAAATGTCCAGAGGTCAAAACTTACTGCTGGTAATTGGAAAATTGTCTAACAAGTGGATTAGTGTAAACTAGACATGTGCGATTAGATTTGTTACTGATCGAAATTCTGACAAAATTATCATTATTCGTAGATTTGGATTCGGTATCAGAATTTCCAGATCACAATAGTAACAAATTTCAATGAATCCAAAAAAAATGATAAGGAAACAAATTGTCTGAACTTGAATCTGAAAATGAATTTGAATTTGATTTTAAAAAAAATGTAATTTGAAAATGAATAGAAAAGAATGGAACAGAATAGAATAGACAATTAAAGGTTAGGATAGAATGGAACAGAATAGAATAGAAAAGAATAAAACTGAATACAATATAATAGAAAATAATAGAATAGAACAAACCACAATAGAATAGAATAAAACACAATAGAATAGAATAAAACAGAATAGAATAAAAGAATAGAATAGAAAAAAAATATATAATAGAATATTTTCAATTCTATTATGTTTTATTCTATTTTATTCTATTCTATTCCTTTATTTTCTATTCCATTATTTTATATTCTGTTCTATTCTATTCTTTTTTTATTTTTTTCCTTTATTTTCTATTCTATTCTGTTTTAGTCGATTCCTTTCTATTCTCTAAAGCAGCCTAGGCAGAAATCATCATCTTAGTTCACTTTCGTACCTTACTGTATGCATTGCAACATGTTTCCAATTCAAATTCATTTTGGAATTCAATTAGAAAATAATGAATATACAAAACAAATTCTGAAAACAAATCATTCTAACACAATGAATATGCCTAAAAGAAATGATTAACTTAATGAAGGAATCCGAAACAAAAAGAAATACATTTTTCTATCGTGCACATCTTTAGTGTATACATTATATTTTGATGAATACCAATCTATTAACTGATTCATATCCATGCTATGTCAGTCATTATAACCTTTGCTGGTGAACGCAGAGGTCATAGTCAAAACAGACAGCTTACTACACTACCTGGAACAGTTATATAATGTAAAATCTGTGCTTACAATTATTGCAACTATGACCCGGCCTAAAGGGAGCAGGAGCCCATGCTGCAGATTTCCCCATAACCAAGTGTTAAGGATCCATTTCTTCCCTGTGATCGCTAGCCTCTAACAATGGAGAAACTCAGCACTATGAGGGCAGTCATGGACCAGGCCCACTACCACATCAGGACACGTGCTTCACATCATACTAGGAGAACGAACGATTTGGTGTTATATGTTGGAAAGAATAAAGAATAGGTGCAGAGACTGTCATGTGTTGCTATAATTAGTGTAAGGACATGATGGAGGTCTTGACTCTATAGCATTTGTACAAATTGGCTTGTTCTCCCCCAAACCTATAAAGCCAGGAATAGGGTGGCTTGAGATTTTCCTTGCAGAACTTCGCTTAGTGCCACAGAATAGTGAAATCAATCATGAGTACCAGGATTTGGCATGGATTGCCCTGGTCTGTTCACTTCAAACGTAGGGTCAGGCTCCCCCCACCAGCAGAAACATGTTTTCCTTCTCATCCCTGCTACTGCTAACAGTTATTATTGTTAAGTGTCTGGACAGGGCACAGAAATATGCACCTGATAATCTAACCATCCACCAATCAGGTGCTCACCTAACAAGGATATTACTAATGCTGTCCCTGCTGTAGCAGTTTGCTGATTTAAGCTCTTTTTGACAACTTGTGGAGTAACCTCCGCCCCAAGGGAGGATATTGAGCAGCCATTTTTTTCTATAGCAAGGCTTTCTTGTTGCTGCTTGGACTTCTCACTGTACAGCCAAGTGGAAGGGCTGTGCAGACCAGATTTTTCTCTGCTGTAGTCAGATATTTTCCTTCCCCCAGTTTGAAGATGATCAGTGAAAGAAAAACAGCAGCAGACTGATGAGATCAATCCTCTGTCACTCTGCTCTCTACACCTTGTGAGCACACAAACACTACAGGGAAACCAACTGTCTCCTCTTCGCATTTCTGCTGTTTATGTGTTGCAAGAGGCTGATGACAAGTGAAATTTGTGTATTTAGTATATATATATATATATATATGCAGTATCTCATAAAAGTTAGTACACCTCTCATATTTTTGTAAATATTTTATATCTTTTCATGTGACAACACTGAAGAAATGACACTTTGCTACAATGTAAAGTAGTGAGTGTACAGCTTGTATAACAGTGTAAATTTGCTGTCCCCTCAAAATAACTCAACACACAGCCATTAATGTCTAAACCGATGGCAACAAAAGTCAGTACACCTCTAAATGAGAATGTCCAAATTGGGCCCAATTAGCCATTTTCCCTCCCCAATGTCATGTGACTTGTTAGGTCTCAGGTGTGAATGGGGAGCAGATGTGTTAAATTTGGTGTTATCGCTCTCACTCTCTCATACTGGTCACTGGGAGTTCAACATGGCACCTCATGTCAAAGAACTCTCTGAGGATCTGAAAAAAAAGAATTGTTGCTCTACATAAAGATGGCCTAGACTATAAGAATGTTGTCAAGACCCTGAAACTAAGCTGCAGCATGGTGGCCAAGACCATACAGGACAGGTTCCACTCAGAACAGGCCATGCCATGGAGTGCACTTTCTCAGTATCATATCCAGAGGTTGTCTTTGGGAAATAGACGTATGAGTGCTGCCAGCATTGCTGCAGAGGTTGAAGGGGTGAAGGGTCAGCCTGTCAGTGCTCAGACCATACGTTGCACACTGCATCAAATTGGTGTGCATGGCTGTCATCCCAGAAGGAAGCCTCTTCTAAAGATGATGCACAAGAAAGCCCAAAAACAGTTTGCTGAAGACAAGCAGACTAAGGACATGGGTTACTGGAACCATGTCCTGTGGTCTGAAGAGACCAAGATAAACTTATTTGGTTCAGATGGTGTCAAGTGTGTGTGGCAGCAACCAGGTAAGGAGTACACAGACAAGTGTGTCTTGCCTACAGTCAAGCATGTTGGTGGGAGTGTCATGGTCTGGGGCTGCATGGGTGCTGCCGGCACTGGGGAGCTACAGTTCATTGGGGGAACCATGTACTGTGACATACTGAAGCAGAGCATGATCCCCTCCCTTCAGAGACTGGGCCGCAGGGCAGTATTCCAACATGATAACAACCCCAAACACACCTCCAAGATGACCACTGCCTTGCTACAGAAGCTGAGGGTAAAGGTGATGAACTGGCCAAGCATGTCTCCAGACCTAAACCCTATTGAGCATCTGTGGGGCATCCTCAAACGGAAGGTGGAGGAGCGCAATGTCTCTAACATCCACCAGCTCCGTGATGCCATCATGGAAGAGTGAAAGAGGACTCCAGTGGCAACCTGTAAAGCTCTGGTGAACTCCAAGAGGGTTAAGGCAGTGCTGGAAAATAATGGTGGTCACACAAAATATTGACACTTTGGGCCCAAATTGGACATTTTCACTTAGGGGTGTACTCACTTTTGTTGACAGTGGTTTAGATATTAATGGCTGTGTGTTGAGTTATTTTGAGGGGACAGCGAATTTACACTGTTATACAGGCTGTACACTCACTACTTTACATTGTAGCAAAGTGTCATTTCTTCAGTGTTGTCACATGAAAAGATATATTAAAATATTTACAAAAATGTGAGGGGGTGTACTCACTTTTGTGAGACACTGTATATATATATACTGTATATATATATATATATACGCAGGTGCATCTCATAAAATTTGAATATCTAGTTCTCTACCTAGAAATTCTAGAGCACTTCATGTTTCCCTCTGCTGACCAGCTTTATGGAGATGCTGATTTAATTTTCCAGCAGGACTTGGCACCTGCCCACACTGCCAAAAGTGCCAATACCTGGTTTAATGATCAGGGTATCACTGTGGGTGATTGGCCAGCAAACTCACCTGACCTAAACGCCATAGAGAATCTGTGGGATATTGTCAAGAGGAAGATGAGAGACACCAGACCCAACAATGCAGATGAGCTGAAGGCCACTATCAAACTAAGTAAGTCAACATTTCTGTATTAAAAATCCTTATTTTTATCACTATTACTGTGTGTAACGCATCTATATAAAATATATTTGTTTCACATTTTGATTTGTATTACTGAAATAAATTAACTTTTTGATGATATTCTAATTTTATGAGATGCACCTGTATGTATTCAAGAATATATTAATGAATACAGATGTACATTGTTTTGTGTATTACATATCTGCCTGGATTTCAGCTTTAAGGGATATTTATAAGGGATAAAATTAAGCAAATCACCTCCATAAAATTTAAATATTTTCTCTTTTAACTCATACTGCAGCGCAGTGGAGGCGAGTTACTTAACCACTTCCCGACCAGCGCTGTAAATAGGCGGCGGTCGGGTTTGAGCGGCTCTACTGGGACATAGCTTGCACCTACAGGCTATATCCTGGTATAATTTTTTAGAGCTGGCGGTCGGCTATCCAGGGGTGATGACCGATCTGGCTCGGGAGCTGCTCGGTCGTTACCCCAGGGGGTGGGAGGGGACACCCCCCTCCCGCTGCCTTCCGCCACTCTTCTCCGGCCTCCCTTCCCACCGGGAGACTGGAGCGACGATCCGGCGCGTCCGCCGGCTGGAAGGAGACCTGACAGAAGCCGTAATCGGCTCCGATCGGGTCTCCTTCGGCAAATTCCGGAAGCGACGTCACAGCGTCACTTCCGGTTTACTCGGCGGCTAACGGCGCCAATTTTAAAAAAGTGACAGTATTCAGAATTGCCGTTTTTGGTGATCTGAATATTGTAAAGTACAAAGGACTCCAAAAAGAGTACCTGTCACCATATATTACTATCACAAGGGATGTTTACATTCCTTGTGATAGCAATAAAAGTGATCAGATTTTTTTTTTTAAAGGAACAGTGCTAAAAATAAATAAATAAATAAAAAAAAAAAAAAAAAGATTTAAATCGCCACCGTCCCCGCGAGCTCACGCAGCAAAGAAAACGCATACATAAGTCGCGCCCACATATGAAAACGGTGTTCAAACCACACATGTGAGGTATCACCGCGATCGCCAGAGTGTGAGCAATAATTCTAGCAAAAGACCTCCTCTGTAACTCTAACCTGGTAACCGTTAAAATTTTTTAAACCGTCGCCTATGGAACTTTTAAAATACCGGACTTTGTCGCCATTCCGCGAGTGCATGCAATTTTCAACCGTGTCATGTATGGTATCTATTTACTCGGCGTAACATCCTCTTTCACAATATGCAAAAAAATTGGGCTAACTTTACTGTTGTCTTATTTTTTAACTCAAAAAAGTAAAATTGTTCCAAAAAAATTGCGCTTGAAAGACCGCTGCGCAAATACCGTGTTACAAAAAGTATTGAAACAATCGCCATTTTATTCTCTAGGGTGTTTGAAAAAAAAATATAATGTTTGGGGTTTCTAAGTAATTCTTTAGCAAAAAAAAAATGTTTTTAGCTTGTGACCACCAAATGTAAAAAAGTGGCCCGGTAGGTAAGTGGTTAAAGAGGAGCTTCAGTCTGTAATGCAAAAAAAAGAAATTAAGTCAGCAGCTACAAATACTGTAGCTGCTGACTTTTAATGTAAGGTCACTTACCTGTCCAGGGATCCTGTGATGTCGGCACCCACGAGCCAATCGTCAATCGGCTTTGGGTGCAGGCGCCTGTATTGTAAGTCTGGGAAGCTTCACTGCCGGTTTCCTCCTGCACATGCATGAGTTGTGGTGCGCTTTGTGAATGGTCCTGCCGTCTTCTGGGACCTCTGTCTATGGGAGAAGGAGGAGGAACCAGAATGTTGTAGTTCACTGATCGGGGATCTTACCTGGTTTTGACAGGTACCCACTCTCCCCCAAAAAGTTCCAAATATCCCAGGGGGGGGGGGGGGGGTTGTGCAAACAAGCGGCACTTCCCCTTTTGGTTGGAGCTCCACTTTAATTTATAGCATTTGCACACTGTAGCAGCTTGGCTGAGATTGAAATAACAAAGGAGGAACTTTTTTGTATACATAGTTTAAGGATTATACTTTAGTGTTAAAGGGTAAGTTCGTTTTTAAAGTTAATTTCAGGGAATACGTTGCATGTTAAAATTAGAGGAAGGGATAAATTAGGTGATAGTACTTGGCTTTCACATTACATACATTATGATGGCTGGAACTGGTAACCATGTCTCAAAGAATAAAAATGAGTTTGAAATATTGTGAGAGCAGACATTCCCTCTTCTTTTCCATGTTCCCCTTATGGATGTACAACCGTTTTTATCGGCAACCGGCCAACAGGTTCTTGTCCTAACTGAATGAAATCCGGAAAATGCTTGACCGGGACAGGTTTTGCAGTAGTGTGTCATCTACTGCTGCTTTTTTTAAGCAGACAGCCCTAAGGCTTATTTCTGAGGAAAGGGGTCCTTTTCACTTCCTCTTAGACTGTTACTCTACAACCAATGCTTGCATAGGCCAAAGAAGCAGCACACGTAGTAACAGTAGCAGCAATGACCACTAGATAGGTATAGAATGAAAATTGTAAGCAGTGTCAAAAAGCATAGTCAGTGCATAACTGGACTGCCCCTGGTCTCAGAAGTGGTTACTCAAAAGGCCCATGGATTGCTGGTTGTGTCTGTGTTGACCCAGTTTGTTATCCAATTTCCCACTTTCCTTTCCTCAATATGGTCTAAGTGTTCTGCTAGAAAGTTCCCTTTCTGGTACATGTGGCAAGTTTGGTCTTGTTGCCCAATTTTACTGTATTTGGCCAAGTTTAGTGCTTTGTACAAGCATCAACAATAGCTATGAGGATAGTTATGATATAATTAGAAGTAAATTAGCCAAACTTCTTCATCCATTGCTATGTATGGGAACATGACCTCATGGCATTTTAAAGATTATTTCACTTTACAGTTTTGACAGTTTTGCTAGGCACTCTAATCACTGCCAAGAAATGTATAGAGTAACGGATATGACATAAGCACATATAATAACATATAGATCTATGACAATGAGTATTGGAGAGCAATTACAAGCTCAGATTGCACCAGGAGAAACTTTAAGTAACAATAGTTTGCCTGTATCTTTCTTTAAGTAACTAAGACCTATTCGTTTTCTAATTTTGAGGTCTGCTTTGTCTGGTTTCCATTCAAATTTAAAAAAAACAAAACAAAACATATTTTACATAGTTACAACTATTTGATTTGCAGAATAGGAGAAACCAAACTTTTGTTTGTCTTGAGTAAAGCCTCGTACACATTTTGAGAATATTGCACGAATAACCTTCCATCTTTTTTTTGCATGCTAGTCTCGAAAATAAATAAGTTACTAAAGTTACAAAAATTCTCAGACAGAATACAACTTCGGAAGTCATGTAATGTATTGTATTGTAATGTAATGTATTCTTCTGTTTCCGAGCATGCACGGCCTTGGTCTCTATTTTTTTGTAGAAATACTATACTAATTACATGAAAATCATTCATTTTCTTATCATACAAGGAACATTTTTGTGTGCTTGTCTCTTTGGATACGTTTGCATGAACAGTCTTGATCAGCTCTTGAAAGGTGTGTACTAATGAATTTGTTTTCAATTTTCTCATTGTGTGTAATAGGCATAAGGTATAGTTAAGGCACTTGCCATGTGTTTTGCTCTTTGTCCCATTGGGGAGCTTCACTTTTATTTCTCACACCAGGAAGTGATCTTAAGCCTTGTACAAACGATGCGACGGTCGTACGACCGGACATCCAAAATTGTATGTTGGCTGTTGTGTCTCGCATACTGACGTGCACTAAGCGATCATACAACCAAGCCTAACGTGGTGACATGTTACGAGCGCATAAAGAGGACGTTCAGGTGCATGTGATTTGTGAATTAGGAATGTAGGTTTACATGAACGGACACTTCCGGGCATTCCTGACTTCTGAGCATGCGTGTTTTGCACATACAACTTGTTGGAACAACTTCTCTGTACACACGGTACAACAGTCGTACAACCGCTTGTTGTACAAGTCTAGTCTAGTCTGCTCATCCAACTGCTGTTGTACGACCGTCGCACGCCAGCTATTCTAATCGCGTGTACTAATGGTTGGATGATCGTACAACAAGCTGTTTTACGTCCGTTTTCGTATGACCGTCACACCGTGTGTACGAGGCTTTAGGCAGCTGTCATTAGAGGATATGTACTCATTATAAGATTTGTTTTCTGTTTCAGTGACCAACTTTCTCCTCCGTCTCCTAAGGCTGCAAACCTAGTACACCAGAGATGCTGACTGGTTTTCAGTGGCTGAAGAGCTAGACACCCTTTAGCTTTGCTTAAACCAGCCCACAAGTCCCTTGAGTGCTTTGAGAGGGGTGTTAGTTTTGGGGGCTCCTCGGCTCTATTGGGTGCAATTATAAAAACGTAGGTTCCACACTAGAAGTTTTAGCTTTCCTTGGTCAACTGGAAATGAGTGTACCTGTTTACCTAAGCATATAAAAAAAAAAACACTATCGTTGGCATGTAACATTTTTCAGGTTTACTTATTAGTTAACGTAAAGTTAACAAATAACATTTTTTTTCTTATACAGAATATGCCATGTCAGGCTTATATTTCCTCTTAAAGAACCTGTACTGATTAAATAGAGAGCAAGGTTACCAGGGTTCAATATAATATTTTTTTCTAGTTCTGAAGAAGTAGGTCTTAGTTTTGGGTGTAGAGAATATTTTACTCATAAATAAAATACAATTGTGTCTCCAGATCTTAGTCTGTTTTGGTATATGTATGCATTGGATCTCTTCTACAACCAAGACAGAGACTTTCTTCTTTGAATATAATACATTTTTTTTTAGTTTTGAAGAACGAGGTCTTAGTCTTGGCTGTAGAGGATATATTACTCATAAATAAAAAACAATTGATTCTCCAGATCTTAGTCTGTTCTGGTATATGTATGCAATGAATCTCTTCTACTACCAAGATGGAGACTTTCTTCTTTGAAATCAGGCATTGCCCATCCTAATCAAGGAGGATTCTTTACTTACTCATTCATCAACTATGAGCAATATGTAAAGCGCATGTCTGCTAGTGAGTAGCCTGTAAAATCTAAGATCATGCTCATAGACTTCTTGTTTCTAATCAAAATCTTCAGTCAGTATTTACCATAAATTGCTGGACACCTAGTGTGTCTAAACACAAGAACAAAATATGTAATATGTTATAGCTTACCAGTTCTTAAATGTGAAGGCTTCATTTGTTTCCTTCTTCAGTATCTTTTATTTTAATCTGTTGATCCCGCCAGCAACATATGTCCTGTCCTAGAGTGGCTGTGCTCATTCATTGTACTGTATCTGTGGAGGTGCAGCGTTGTCACCCTAGCCTGCATTCCTATTTTTGTACACAAACACTTTCCCTTATCTAATTACGCAGGGATGAGCTATTCTTTCGTTTACAGAAGATAGCTGGGAAGGCTGATAAAATTGGTTGAAATTTCAGTTTAGTACACAGAAAATTACCAATACACAAAATTTCTATCAAGATAAAAAGGAATTTTTCTGTACTTGCAAAAAATATGTAGTTAAATACTACATCACAGGAGACTAGTAAGATGCAATATAATACATTTTTTGTTCTTGGGTTTAGATATACTTTTATATCTACCTATTGTCTACCACATATATAGTGGTTTTATAAATTAAGTAATACTCTCGAAGTTGACAGAAAAATAAATTGATTTTATATATCTCTACCCAATTATCTGTCCAAAGATAAAAGTTATACCATGTGTCATATATACCATTTGTTTACCCTTTCATGTGGATATTAATAAAAGAAGTGCAGGACAAAAATTGTAATTCAATAATGTCATATAATGAAGATGGAGCTTTACAGCAAAGAGATGGTGCATTCTGTGTGCAGACAATGGGCATAACTCAATAAGACCCAGCATGGGCTCTTCAGAAGTTGCTGGCAACTGTGACTGACAAGACAGGAGTTTCAGCTTGCCTTGAACAAGATAGCTTTGTTAAGCAAGTCCTCCAGGCAAGACAGATATACTTGCAATTAAGTTATTAGAACATACTAATGCTTGAGAGTCGCGACCATCATGTAGGTCATTTATCAAAAGCTTTTTGGTTCTAAATTGTTGAATAACTGACATTAGTGCAGAAAAATATGTGCTGTGTGGAGACTGTTTAATAAAGGACAAAATGGTAGACAAATAGATCCTTTTTTTGTGGAGTTGAAATATATGAAAACCCAAACACTAAAATAATTTCAATATTTTAAAATCTGTATTTTTTTAAAAAGTAATACTTGGTCATACTGCCATGAAGGTCTTGTTCAGATATTTTCTTCTATAAGGTGACCACACTCTGTTCCTGTCTCCAAGTTTTTCTCCGGCAGTCACCCTCTTACACAGGCACCCCATAGAAACTGCAAGTGTCTGTCTCAATACGCATTATGCAAGAATAATAAACTGTTGTTGACATCAAGAGATTTGGCTTTAGGCATGCCATGCAGCCATCACTGGAGTGCATGCTGTAAGGAAGCATCAGGAGATCATATATCGTATATTAATTGAAACACAATTTTTTTAAGATATGTAGTGCTGTAAAAAAATGTTATTAATTTACAGTTTACATCTCTTTTAACTTTACACACAACTTGTGAACTTCTTTCATTGGTCCTGAAGTTTTATAAGTTTATTGTAGTACATTTAAAGGCCATTTGCATCTAAGACAAACAAGTTACAATATGTAAAAGGACAACTAACTATATTCACCACTAAATATTTAAGGTATCTATACCTATTTGAAAACTGAAATATTTGATAACTTTGGTATTCAGACTGTTGCTATAAATTAGCTTCCATGTGGTGCCAAAGAAGGAATATTGTTTAAAATTATTGATCACTGCTCTAATATCTCCTTTTAAATCCAGTTATATCTCTGTTCTGCCAGCTTCCACAACCATATATGGCCTATGATATCACCCAGGAGCCTTAGAACTGTTGTTTAAAATACAGCAGCACCAGAGATTCTGTATTTTATTAGCAGTAGTGTGGTGGGGCAACATTGCCTAGTGGTGGGTTTTCATTGTCTGGCAATGAATTTCTGTGATTTTTGATGCATACATAACTGGCTGACGCGATTGATGATGTAATTGCATTCTTTACATGTTTGTTTTTTGGCAGTAAAGGACTTTTTCACTGTCTGGGTATCTTTTTTTTTTTTACCGTGGAAATAGATAATGGAAATAGTGGAAATAAATAAGGAGCGCTAATGTACCCCTGTACTCATTGTGCTGGGGGGTGGATATCTGGGGACACATTTTATTTTAAAAGAGCTTCCAGATTCCTATAAATCCCCCTTCACAAACCACCACATCCTTTTTGAGGGCATGGATGTCATGAAGAGACCCTTGTTCCTTAACATCGAGACAAGGTGTCTTGTAGGGGGAAGAAGCTTAAATGTCTCTCAATTCAAGGTGTTGAAAGGCATGTGGCCTGGTAGGGTACAGGAAGTGGGAAAGGGGAATGCTCAATACTCTCCTTTCCTGGCCATCCAGGCTGCATGCTAAATAAAGGTCTTGGTCTTAAGGGGAACTCCATGCTGTTTCTTTTTTCGATAAAAAAAAAAAAATGAAAAAAAAGGCGTGGGGTTCCCCCAAAAATTTGAACCAGTCCCGTATCCAGACATGCCACCCGAGTGTCCAGAAAAGGGAAGACAGCGAACATGTGACCCTTTCTTCCTGTATCACACCAAGCACCATGCCTTTCAAAATTTGGGTATTTTGCAAAGGAGGATGGCAATGCCAAGGTATTAAAAATATAAATAAACACACAGACACTGTGAAAAAAAATCTTTATAACCTTTAAAAAAATGTAAATAATGCCCTCCAATGTACATCCATTGTCATTGATGTATTTCATTGATGTAGATCTATAGTGAATCATGATGACCTGCTGCCCAATGATGTTACCCCTCTGCCCAATGATCTTTCCCAGCTGCCATGCGACCTTCTGCCCAATGATTCTTCCTCACCACACTCCCATTTCTAAATTACAGAGTACTGTGGTAATGTATACACAGTAGCAGAGATCATGGGTGATGCCATTAATCTTATATGATCATGACCAAATATGCAATTAAACAAGAAATGGAGGTGCCTATTTTCACACACCAAAAGCTGCCGGGAGGAGCAAAAACCTAACAATTTATTAGGACTTTAGTAAGGTAGGATTAATCCTGATGGACCTTGTTTTACTAAGTGAAACATGTTGAGTTAGTTTTTTTGTACCATATTATTTTCTCTGTTTTGGGGATGCACATGGTTTCAGTAGGATGGGGACTGATTACTTAATGTCCTCCTTTGAATAATGATGGAGTTCTTGGAGAGGTTTCAGCCAATTAACTTTTAGCTTTTTAATTTTTTTATGTAAGTAGCGGGATGGGAACCGTGAGAGCAGAGAGGATCATCTTATGGACCTCCCTAATGGCTCTCTAACCCCACTATCTGTTTGTTTACACCTCCTCTGCAGTATTTGCAATGTAGTTGTGGGACTAACCAACGAGTGACGTAGATGTTAAAAATACTGCCACAGTAATTGGTTAGCCCAGTTTGTTGGTAGTTAACTACAGTGTGGTGTCATATCATTTAAAGCCAAGAGGTAATTTTATTTTGTTGCTCTAATTTTGATATTTGAGGGATGTTCATTTACCTCACATTAGGGTTATCACATCACTTTTTCTCTTTTGATGTAGTTTAGGTTGAACCTCCATCTCCATGGCACCACAATTTTGTGACAGGAGAGATAGTGATATATATCCTATCCCCTAGTCCTTTGTTGGAAGGTTATATAAGTTCATGTTCCCTATCCTAATAGGATTCAAAAAACAAACACATACAACAATCCTACCATTTATTAAAATCCTAATAAATGTTAGGTTTTTGGTCCTCCGGGTGGCTTTTGGTGTGTGGGAATACGCTCCTCCGTTTCTTGTTTAAGTGCCTGTACTTTCCATGTTAAGGGCGCTTTGAATTTGAAAAACATAAGTAATGCATGACCAAATATGGATAGAACATCTCCTAATAGCTCCTATTGTTTGTTTACCTTCTAGTAGCTGGGGGTCTGTCATTTAGCGGGGGGTGGTGCAATAGGAAAACATTGTCCTATGGCGGGGAAACATTATCGGGCAGTGACTAATGATTGGTGTAGGATGTACATCACTGGGTAACATGATTGACTATGGATTTACACCAGAGACATTTTTTTTCTGTAATTTTATAATTTGGACTTTTTCAGAGTGCCTCAATGTTTTATTTACATTTTCATTCTTCTGACGGGAAGATATTTGGGAGCTGCTTTTTGTAGCTTTCAGATCTCTATAATCCCCCCATAACCTCAGGATCCTTTTTGGGGGCAGGATATGGAAAAAAAGTCCCTGTGAATGCTGTTACAAGGTGCCTTGCAAGGGGAGAAGCTCTGCTGCCCCCCTATAAGGTGACCCCCAATGTTGGTAGGCTACCAGGCTTGCTGCCTTGTCTTGCTTTGCCACCGAGGCTGCATGCCTGGATAAGATCCTGTTAGAACACTAAGGGGAACCCATAATATTTTCCCTTTTTTTGTTTATTGACACATTTAAAGGTCTACTACAGCTGTTCCAAAGCTAATTGTGCAGCTTTAATCCATTCCCAAGCAGGTTATTTAAAAGCTTTGTATATTTTTAGTGTTGCCCTTTAAGCTGCCTGAAAATACCTCTCGATGCTTAACAGTATTTTTTCAAACTTTTTTTAATTGGTACATGTCCCCTATGGCAGTGCTCAGCTCGTTCCCCATGCCCTTTTACATACTTGAAGAATGGTGATAATAATATAGATATCAGTCAAGCAAATATTGGCATGGAGGTGAAGGTCAATTTACTGTATGCCCACGGAGTTGAAAATGTTAAGGTGATTTGTTATGGTTCTCTAATATCTAATATCTAGTATGTGAAATTACATTTTATTAATGCAAAATTCAAAAGATAAAATATAGCTTGAAATGGTAATAAAGGAGCTTTCTATTCTTTTATTATTTTTTGCTAGAAAATACAAATTTGTAGCTTTGAATGGCAAATCGAGGGAAAAGGTAAAACTAATTAGTGGACCTCTATACTACACCTTTGATGATCTTTTGCTAATGTCCTTCTGTCCACACTACGGAAATCCATTTCTTTGATGATCCAAGTTTGCTGAAGAATGTTTAGCATTTAACACTTCCAGGTGTTTTGGATTCTGGAGTCCCCCATTGTACTCTGTAGTAAAGACATTTCAGCAAATTTCTACCAGCAGCAAAGCAGAGTTCAGGGAGCAGACATTCGGAGATGTATGATACTAAATGAGTCACTTTAATATTGGCTTTGAGTAATCTCCTTTAGCCAGAATCAAGAGCACATCTCATTGACGTGATAGTCTTGGTTCACTTAAATTAAAGTTACTACTGAAGCAACTTTAGCAGGACAATCAGGATATAACAGCCAGTGGTGCAAAGATCAGCAGTGGTGAACAGAGGTGACACTGTTTGTTCCTAGAAGGACCCATTTAAAAGGTGTCAATATTCAGCATCTACAGGGGCTCCAGTCCCCTGGCCAGTAAGGCTACGGGAGTGTTGGCCAAGCAAGGCAGTGCGTTAGGGGGCTCCACCCCTTTCTGAAGCCCAGCATCAAAAACAGGGGTTCTCAGACGAGCAGATTACAGAAAAAAGGCAATGCTGAGGGCTGGTGTGCTATGGAAATGCTTGGACCAACATCTGGAGTACTAACCAGAAAGTCAGGTGTGCTCTTTATACAGTTGAAGGCTAGGAGGGTTAAGTTACTAAAGGCAAATAAACTGTTCACGCTGCAAAGAGAATTTTCCCCATAGCTTAGTGAATGAGGAGAAGCTCCGCTGACTTTCATCATTCAATCACTTGCGTGCAAAAATTCTGCTGTTTTCTATTTTTCTTGCACGTGATTGTGTTTTCTTTGCAAAGTGAATGTTCATCATATTCCCAAAGCTAAGGGAAAATTCCCTTCCCTTGGGAAGTGAACAGCCTTTTTGACTTGGCCTGGAGTAAATGTATCTGTTCTTTTTTACAATTTATGCAATCCTCACAACTGTTTTTTGATGTATGAACATTGATTTGAGCTTAGCAGCCATCCAGAGCATGCTGAAATAGTCAGAAATCAGGTCAATGGAAAAAAAACTGCACTCAAAACAACCAATCAGATATTGGTTGTCATGTTTCAATTATCAATTAACTAGATACAGTATTTCCATGAATGGATATATCTAGGTGATACTTGTATCACATCTTTTTTCTTTTATATATGCACTGGGGCTGTACGCTTGCAGGACATTACAAAAAGTCCTGCTAGCAGCATCTTTGGTGCGGTGAGCAGTGTATACACCGCTCCTCCACCACCCCTGCCCTTGAAATCAATGGCAAGCGCTTCCGAAGCGGTCATACAACAGGAGTTGTATGAGCAAACTAGAAAACTTTGGTAGTACCAACAAGCGATCGTACGACCGTTGTATCGTGTGTACAGAGAGGTTGGTTCAACAAGTTGTATTGTGCAAAACACACATGCTCAGAAGTCAGGAACGGCCAGACACTAATTACATGCACCTGAACTTTCTCTTTATAAGTTCATAACACGTCCCTACGTTCAGCTTGGTCGTACGATCGTGTAGTGCATGTCAGTATGCTAGATACAACAGCCAACATACGACTTGGTCCATTCGGTCGTACGACCGTCGAACTGTGTGTACGAGGCTTAAGACAGGATGCTGTGATGTTATCAGCAAGCTATGTACAGCACCTTTCCAGTCCCTCCCACCAGCCATGACCTGCATGGCTTGCATGGAGAAGGACAGAGTGCTGAAGAGTGCAAAATCTGCTGCACAGAAACCAATCAGCATGCAGATTTTTTTGTCAAAGCTGTAATTGAACAAGCTTAAGTTAGAAGCTGATTGGCTACCATGCACAGCTGCACCAGATTTTGCACTCTCCAGTTTTAGTAAATCAACCACAGAGACTCAATCATACTATCAATGAGTCTATAATAGGATATATATTATAAATGGAAAAGTTTTATTTAAAAATGTCAGTGGCATGTTAATAAGGGAGAAAAAGGAAAAAAACAGGGAAGATAAAATGTAAGCAGATTAAAGTTTGGTTTTAAGGCAGAGGTTTAGGGGCATCTTCATGTTAAGTATTAAAATGGGTTGGGACTTTGAATGACACATGTGGTGGGAGTAGGGTAGCATGATTATACAGTATAATAATAAATATATAATAATAAAATTCATAAATTATACAGATTTTCCCAATCCATCTAATGATGTATATACATACAGTATAAATATGTATAATTTATGAATTTTATTATATATTTATTATTATATTGTATAATCATGTTATTGTCTTTTCCCTTGATTACCTGTATATGAAATATTTTTTATTGGTGTGAATTCCTTAATAAAACTTTTTTATCATGATCCATCTTCTACCCTACTCCCACTACATGTGTCATTCAAAGTCCCAACCCATTTTAATACTTTATCAAGTAATAGGGATGGAAGCGCATGACCCTACCATGTCATGGCTTCATTTTAGGTCCCAAACCTTCCCCACCCCCTTTTTTCTTTTATCTTCATATTATGGGTGGGGTTTTTAAGGTTAAGCTCAGTGGTATGTTTACAGGTTAGTTTAGGGATAAAGTGTAGACTTAATCATTAAGCTGTGGTTTAGGTGTAGGATTAGGTTTAGTTGTTACCCTAAAGCAGTAATTCTCAAACTGTATGCCATGGCACCAGAGATTTGCAGGTGTGCCGTGGGAGTTTTGAATAATATTTTAAATTGCTAGTATTTTGAAACCTTGAACATATTGAAAAATTTAATGGTAAATCAACTTTGCAAAAGTTAAAAAGTAACATATAAAAACGCAATCTCTGTCAGTCTGCCATTCATTGGTTCCTTTTGTAACGCAAGACTTGTGTGAGATCTCGGGAGAACTCGATCGCTCTAATTATATTATAATACTAGAAACCGTTCCATTCCAACTTTAATGCTTATAGATAAAGTTTGTTCATTTTTTAGCGATGGTGAAATACTTAATCAAGTCTGGAACTCTGAAAGAGGAACTGTTAAATGAAAACCAAGGAAGCCAGCGAAAAGTACAAAGAAGATTACATTGAGTAATCGAGGTTCAATCTGATTTGCCCTCAAAAGCAGGCACATCCTTCACATTACAATTAAAAATAAATATAAATGTAAAAATAAATAAGTTCTTCACCACAAAAATTGTTAAATCTTTTCAGGTGTGCCGTGAAAATGTTTGATCTTTTTGGTGATCCTAACCAATAAAATCTCAAATAAGCTTTTACATGTCAATCTTATTTCAAAGTTAATGTTCAAAATATTTAATTCTACAGCCTTTATTCAAATAATATCTGGTGACCCTGACATGAAGATCCTGGTTCAAGCACTTTTTGTTACAATGCTTTGTCCCTGTCTCCCAATAGTCCTGTGTTGTCACCATGACACAAAGGCCTGCAATGGAGACTACAAGTGACATACAAGTATAGTCAGTTATTCAGCAGTTTAGAACAAGTGGCAGGGTGAGTATACATTATTTTATTTTCAGTTTCCTTGTAGCTGTGAATTTTTTTATGTCACCAACATTGCACATAAAATTACCATGTGAAATATTTCACAATCAAAAACAATGTATTGGGTATATGACATATTCAATGTATTCTGATGTTCTTAACAGGTACTCGACCTGGAAATACCATCTTACTTTAAACGTTTTCAAAAGCAAGTATCCAGCCATAGCCACTTGGTTAAATGTGAGAATGTACACTCTGTGATTATCACTAGTAATGCTATTATTTAGCACGCTTTACTCTCCAGCACACTTTTTGTTCTTTTGAGCCAATACATCATTGTATCTTTTCCTGACACCAACACAGTAAGCACAGTTTTCTCATAACAAATTGCCCCTGTGGCATTGATTAGCATCACTTCCCCTGACATGGAATTAGAATAAATTTACTTTGGTCTTAGTAAGGCAACTCAGAATTATTCACTATTACTAAATGTTTAGACTGGAAGCAGGTAAATTATTATTGCCAAGATGTCAGCTTATAGCAGAGCTGCCCAAACCAGTCCTCTTAAATATAGAGACATCATTTGATGTCAGTAATAAAATCTCTTCCTTTCAGGTCTGCTGATTTCCTGAAAGGGTTTTCCTATATTGCCTTGTAAGGGGCCTCCTAAAGCCATTGCTTAGACACATTATCAAAATACTGCTGCTATGTACCTTTTACCTTTTTTTCATCTGTACATTGCAGTCAGGTGATAAACTGCAAAGAGCTAGGGCTTCCACAGTGTTCATATAGGAGGAGATTTCACTCTCTGATGATGTAGCTTCCTTTGCATCAGTAACCCTTCAACCACAATCCGGCCAAAGCTGATTCCGAAGCGGCTGCGCACCGCCTCGGTGCACCGGCACTTTTAACCCCTTTTTAACGCCTTGTGGGGGTTAAAAGTGCCACGCTCCCATCTGCATATATAGCAGGGAGGTTAATAGCGCCGGTGAAAGTAGTTGTGTTTAACCGATACTGCCCCCCCAATCCCAGTATGAAAGTAACCTTAATTATCATCATTTTTCAATAATCATATTTTTTATATATTCTTTTATATATATATATATATATATATATATATATATATATATATATAAATTTAAGTTATTCCATATGCATGAACTGAAATATCTGCACGATGCACCTTTATGATTTATTTACAATTATTTAGAATTGCTCTTCACATTTATTGGCCCTGTCCACTTTATTATTAGCTATTAATTATTTATATTGGATTAATATTAATTTTGGCTAGCGCGTCACAATTTTTACATTTTTTCTTTGAGGTCATTTTTGGGAATACTTATAAGTGTTGAGCTGCAGCCCCCTTCACATTTATATACTACTTTACCTAGTAGCACAGACGTTTTTCTACATCTTAAAGTGTTACTAAACCCACAACAGTAAAAATTTGTCTGTATATGCAGAATTGCATGCTTGCTATACTCATTGTGTGACTTAAGGGGTTAATCCTCTGTATTGTGTAAAAATGCTGTTTGATCTTGTATGGCCAGATACTTCCTTCTTGCCCTGTCTACTATATTAGACTATACTATACTACATGCAGGCAGTGTGGAAAGGTTGCACATGCTCTGTTTGATCTTCCTGTCTCACATGGACACAGACTGCAGTGCATTTCTAGAGGCAGTGATTGTTTATTTGTGAACTGAGCATGTCATTGGCAAAGCACCAATCAGCTTTGGCCGGATTGTGGTTGAAGGGTTACTGATGCAAAGGAAGCTACATCATCAGAGAGTGAAATCTCCTCCTATATGAACACTGTGGAAGCCCTAGCTCTTTGCAGTTTATCACCTGACTGCAATGTACAGATGAAAAAAAGGTAAAAGGTACATAGCAGCAGTATTTTGATAATGTGTCTAAGCAATGGCTTTAGGAGGCCCCTTACAAGGCAATATAGGAAAACCCTTTCAGGAAATCAGCAGACCTGAAAGGAAGAGATTTTATTACTGACATCAAATGATGTCTCTATATTTAAGAGGACTGGTTTGGGCAGCTCTGCTATAAACTGACATCTTGGCAATAATAATTTACCTGCGTCCAGTCTAAACATTTAGTAATAGTGAATAATTCTGAGTTGCCTTACTAAGACCAAAGTAAATTTATTCTAATTCCATGTCAGGGGAAGTGATGCTAATCAATGCCACAGGGGCAATTTGTTATGAGAAAACTGTGCTTACTGTGTTGGTGTCAGGAAAAGATACAATGATGTATTGGCTCAAAAGAACAAAAAGTGTGCTGGAGAGTAAAGCGTGCTAAATAATAGCATTACTAGTGATAATCACAGAGTGTACATTCTCACATTTAACCAAGTGGCTATGGCTGGATACTTGCTTATGAAAACGTTTAAAGTAAGATGGTATTTCCAGGTCGAGTACCTGTTAAGAACATCAGAATACACTGAATATGTCATATACCAAATACATTGTTTTTGTTTGTGAAATATTTCACATGGTAATTTTATGTGCAATGTTGGTGACATAAAAAAATTCACAGCTACAAGGAAACTGAAAATAAAATAATGTATACTCGCCCTGCCACTTGTTCTAAACTGCTGAATAACTGACTATACTTGTATGTCACTTGTAGTCTCCATTGCAGGCCTTTGTGTCATGGTGACAACACAGGACTATTGGGAGACAGGGACAAAGCATTGTAACAAAAAGTGCTTGAACCAGGATCTTCATGTCAGGGTCGCCAGATATTATTTGAATAAAGGCTGTAGATTTAAATATTTTGAACATTAACTTTGAAATAAGATTGACATGTAAAAGCTTATTTGAGATTTTATTGGTTAGGATCACCAAAAAGATCAAACATTTTCACGGCACACCTGAAAAGATTTAACAATTTTTGTGGTGAAGAACTTATTTATTTTTACATATATATTTAATTTTAAATGTAATGTGGAGGATGTGCCTGCTTTTTAGGGCAAATCAGATTGAACCTCGATTACTCAATGTAATCTTCTTTGTACTTTTCGCTGGCTTCCTTGGTTTTCATTTAACAGTTCCTCTTTCAGAGTTCCAGACTTGATTAAGTATTTCACCATCGCTAAAAAATGAACAAACTTTATCTATAAGCATTAAAGTTGGAATGGAACGGTTTCTAGTATTATAATATAATTAGAGCGATCGAGTTCTCCCGAGATCTCACACAAGTCTTGCGTTACAAAAGGAACCAATGAATGGCAGACTGACAGAGATTGCGTTTTTATATGTTACTTTTTTAACTTTTGCAAAGTTGATTTACCATTAAATTTTTCAATATGTTCAAGGTTTCAAAATACTAGCAATTTAAAATATTATTCAAAACTCCCACGGCACACCTGCAAATCTCTGGTGCCACGGCATACAGTTTGAGAATTACTGCTTTAGGGCAACAACTAAACCTAATCCTACACCTAAACCACAGCTTAATGATTAAGTCTACACTTTATCCCTAAACTAACCTGTAAACATACCACTGAGCTTAACCTTAAAAACCCCACCCATAATATGAAGATAAAGGAAAAAAGGGGGTGGGGAAGGTTTGGGACCTAAAATTAAGCCATGACATGGTAGGGTCATGTGCTTCCATCCCTATTACTTGATAAAGTATTAAAATGGGTTGGGACTTTGAATGACACATGTAGTGGGAGTAGGGTAGAAGATGGATCATGATAAAAAAAAGTTTTATTAAGGAATTCACACCAATAAAAAATATTTCATATACAGGTAATCAAGGGAAAAGACAATAACATGATTATACAGTATAATAATAAATATATAATACAATTCATAAATTATACAGATTTATACTGTATGTATATACGTCATTAGATGGATTGGGAAAATCTGTATAATTTATGAATTTTATTATTATATATTTATTATTATACTGTATAATCATGCTATTGTGTTTTCCCTTGATTACCTGTATATAGAATACTTTTTATTTGTGTGAATTTATTGATAAAACTTTTTTTATCATGATCCATCTTCTACCCTACTCCCACCACATGTGTCATTCAAAGTCCCAACCCATTTTAATACTTAACATGAAGATGCCCCTAAACCTCTGCCTTAAAACCAAACTTTAATCTGCTTACATTTTATCTTCCCTGTTTTTTTCCTTTTTCTCCCTTATTAACATGCCACTGACATTTTTAAATAAAACTTTTCCATTTATAATATATATCCTATTATAGACTCATTGATAGTATCATTGAGTCTCTGTGGTTGATTTACTAAAACTGGAGAGTACAAAATCTGGTGCAGCTGTGCATGGTAGCCAATCAGCTTCTAACTTCAGCTTGTTCAATTACAGCTTTGACAAAAAAATCTGGTTGCTGATTGGTTTCTGTGCAGCAGATTTTGCACTCTTCAGCACTCTGTCCTTCTCCATGCAAGCCATGCAGGTCATGGCTGGTGGGAGGGACTGGAAAGGTGCTGTACATAGCTTGCTGATAACATCACAGCATCCTGTCTTAAGCCTCGTACACACGGTTCGACGGTCGTACGACCGAATGGACCAAATCGTATGTTGGCTGTTGTATCTAGCATACTGACATGCACTACACAATCGTACGACCAAGCTGAACGTAGGGACGTGTTATGAACTTATAAAGAGAAAGTTCAGGTGCATGTAATTAGTGTCTGGCCGTTCCTGACTTCTGAGCATGTATGTTTTGCACAATACAACTTGTTGGACCAACCTCTCTGTACACACAATACAACGGTCGTACGATCGCTTGTTGGTACTACCAAAGTTTTCTAGTTTGCTCATACAACTCCTGTTGTATGACCGTCGTACGTCGGCTGTTCTAATCGCGCGTACTAGCGATCAATTTCGCATACAACGGTCGTTCATATGACCTGTTGTCATGGTTCAAACTTTTTATTGAGAAGAAACAACAGCATTACAGAGAAATGCATCGTTCATCCAGGAACATACCCAGGTCAAACACGACATATATGGACAAGTGGGCTAGATTAGAAGGGTCTGAGCCGTAGTTGCCCTGTAACATATTGTGAGGAGGGGGGAGAAGATGGGGCAGGGTTACCCTGCGGGTGAGAAAGGTCTTATGGACTGTAATTCCCCACCTCTAGGGCTGAGGGTTAGACTCGGGCCTGGTAAGTGTCCGTCCGAGAGTCAGAGGCGTCCTGAAGGTGATGATTTGGGGTTGTCGTTCTGTAGAAAAAGAAAAGAGAAGTGGGATAGAAGAGAGTAGAAAGGCTCAAGAATGGGGAGATAAAGGGGGGGAGGGTAGAACGGTCCCAAGATGGGGGAGAGAGAAGAGGAGAGGGGAGGGGAAGAGTCGGGGGGGATGGCAGATCTGGGGAGGGCTGGTCGCGTGAGTTTCAGTGCCAAGTTTGGGGTTCTGCTAAGACAGTGTGAAGTGATTCATCGGGTGTTCAGGGTCGGAAGAGGGAAATGTCAAAGCCCGGGGGGGCAAAATGAGTTAGCCATGGAGCTTATCGGTGACCATGGCTTCAATTGTGGCGTGAATCATGGCCTTCGTGACCCTGTTTTTGGTTTCAGCGATTGGTAGCTGTGGAGATTTCCATGCATGAGCGATGGTTTGTTTTGCTGCCGTGGTGACTCATATGACCTGTTGTATACGATCGTCGAACCGTGTGTACGAAGCATTAGTCTTGTTATCAAGATCCCTCAGCCTTGATGCAAGCAATGGGTTGACTCTTGGGATGAGTTATGCATATATCAAAATGACTTGATAGGTGGATGTCAGTCTGGAGGAGTGGGCATTGTTATGCAGACTGCATTTGCACACAGACTGCCCTAAGTAATGCTTTGCCTGCAGTAGTGTAAGAATTGAAATCCAATAAATTAAAGAGACAGGGAAGGGACAGCAAGACTGGAGAGGAAAAATCTACACAATGCTGGATGTTCTCTAGTCAGGAAAAAAGGTGGGCTGTACCTGGCTTGAAGCAGCGTTTAATGAATACTCTGAGAAGCTCACAATGTGCAATAATATTAGAGTAAGCAATTTCAGTACATGATAGAAGTCTGTACAACTGTGCAAGACTGAAGGTAAGGCTGAAGTTCAGCTTTAAATTATTGTTAGTCAAATGTATTGATGGTGAAAAAATATTATTGTAACAAACATAATGCTAACACGCCATTAATGGCACCCTGGCAGTAAAATTCTCTGGTAACAAAATTCAGAACCTCCAGAATTCATGATAAAAAGATCAAACAAAATCTATTCCAACTGTATCACTGATTGAAGTGTACTTGTGCATGGAATGCCAAAGGAGTTCCAAAGCAAGCAGAGTACAATGCACATTTTAAAGCACACCACTGCACTTTATAAATGTGTGGTGACATACTGTATAGGTATTAAAAGGGATTGTGGGTAGGAAGTTTAGGGAGAACATATGGATGTTTGACTCTTTTTCTTTTTTATCTGATTTTGGTTCTGTTAAGGCAAACTCTACACATTTTAATTAAAGCTGCATTAAACCCAAAACCAAAATGTATTATATTGCAGCTTACCAAGTTTTAGATGTAGGGGCTGCAGTGTATTTATTTATAGCCAGTAAGTCTATCATTTTTTTAAATGTATTTTAACAAAGTAAGCTGTCCAGCAAAAGTTGCAGTTAGACAGTTGAGACAAACCCTTCAAAACTGTCAGGGGTGCTTACATCGGTCAGCTTATATTCATGTATGTAAAAAATGTTATCGGAAAAGAAAAAAACTGTTGCCGTAACTGCTTAAAAATTGTTAGCTGAAGTTTGGCTTTAATTTGGCGAATATAAATATGCTAGTACATCTAATACTAACAAGGAAAGGGAGGGAGGCGCACCTAAGTGTAGTATTAAAAGGCTTATTCAATGCATAAGACAAATGCACACTTACAAAAGGATGTAGATAAAAAGCATGTCCATCCGTGTGGCAGTCAAACGGGCTCTATCCGCATTGTGGATGATGGTGATGATCCGCAAGAGGTGTAAAGGGTCCAGAGCAGTGTCTGGGGGATCGCTCGTGATCAGCGGTGTCTCCTCAGTCTGAAACCCGGAAGTTGCATCAGCGGTGGTGACCCGTGACTCAGGAACAGGAAACAGGGCTACGCGCTCGGAGCAACACAGCTCCTTCTAGTGGCCTCTGTGTTGCTCCGAGCGCATAGCCCTGTTTCCTGTTCCTGAGTCACGGGTCACCACCGCTGATGCAGCTTCCGGGTTTCAGACCGAGGAGACACCGCTGATCACGAGCGATCCCCCAGACACTGCTCTGGACCCTTTGCACCTCTTGCGGATCATCACCATCATCCACAATGCGGATAGAGCCCGTTTGACTGCCACACGGATGGACATGCTTTTTATCTACATCCTTTTGTAAGTGTGCATTTGTCTTATGCATTGAATAAACCTTTTAATACTACACTTAGGTGCGCCTCCCTACCTTACCTTGTTTTTATGCTACAGAGCTTTGGACACACTCTGGGGACGGCCGCTACCTTTATCTTCATCATCTTCACTTACTTATCCAATCACCCAGGAGCACCATAGACGATGTAAGTGGTTTTACCCCCCACAACAGCGCCAGAGAACTACCTTACCTACATATAATACTACCCTCTCCCCAGATTGACAATGCTGCTGTCCAAAGGTGTCTCTGTTGCGTCTCCATCCAGAGTGCAGACACCTTAAGACAGGAAGTGTGTTACTGAGCAGATGACCAGGTGAAAATTAAATAAAAAATCCTATAAAAAGAAAACAAACATAACCACCACATTTGAGAATTGTAAACTGCAATATACTACATTTTTGTTTTTGGATTTAATACCGGTTTAGGTTCACTATATTGGTGAACCTCAGTGCTGATCAACTTCATCTGGCCCCAATGCATTTGCCTTCAAGAACTCTGAAGTGCATATGATATTCAGTCAAATTCAACCTATCTATACAATCTTCAAATTGTTTCACAATTATTTGTATATTCTTTTTTTTCATTGGCATGCAGTAATATTATAACAACAGAAAGTAAATGTAGCTTATTTTAAGTCTTCATTTTTAAGTTATTTATTTATTTTTGTAAATCATTTTTACATTTTGTTAATGCTTTCATTAGCTCAAAATGAAATATTAATGTCAATAAAATTCAAAAATATGCATCTTTCTAACAAATGAATTTAAAGCAGTAACAAAAATGTTGTTATCTGTGATTAATTATTGCTATATTTCAGAATTAAATATAAGTTAGGCTCTGCAGTGGATTCATTGGATAACCTTTGCGATACCTTAGCTGAAGTTATAACTTTCAATACATACGCTAAGGTAAAATTCTCAATAGAAACTGCAGTAACTCTTCAGTTCACAGGCAAGATTTGGTTGAAATAAAACATATAAAGTATTTGGAATGTAGCCAATCTCAATATGTTGGCTGGTTTTTATTACATGAACTGTTTGCATTTCTCATGTAAAGCTGGGGCTTTGCAAAGTCTGCCATGAATTAGATCATAAGCCGAGACAAAGAAAAAGAATGGACAAATGAGAGTGGCAATAGTTTGCTTTTATAAATAGCAAAAATAGAAATATATTACCAAAAAGAGATTTTACTTTAAGATTTTAAGTCTATGTATACTATATTTATAAAGTAAGATCTTACAAGAACACTAATTGGAACAGAGAGTACCACTCTGGTAGGAAAAGTTGGTTGGACATTTTCAGCTGATTTCCCATTGCTTGGCCTTTTCATAATAGGTATTTGTTGTTATTGTTTCAGTGTTAGATGAGTGTGCAAATCTAGAGAAAAGATGATCATTAAGCTTTAAAATACACCCCCTAACCCATCATTTAAAACATATTTCTATGAAAAGTGGAAATTCCCTGTTTTAAGCGGACTCTAGGCTGTAATAACATGTCACAAGTCACAAGAATTTTCTCTACGGTATGGTATTTTAAGGCTACACCACCATCAGCAGGTGGAATCATATGTAAAGTCTGTAATTATTAGAGTCGTAGAAAAGCCTTGGATCTATGATAGAAGGACCCCATTGTGACACTCAACTAAGGAGCCCCAAACACACAGAACATTCTTTAAAGTAAACCAATCACAGTGAAAATGTTTAAAACTAATGTTACACTTTGAAAACAGCCTATAAGATGATCTTGGGTAGTTTCTGGCAATTTGGCTCCACCCTTTCCTTGGGCTCCCAATTGGGGTTTCAATACCAGATTTTGTTAATTCTGAGGACTCAACAATATTGCATTTCACACTTCAGGTGTCTTCATATAGACCACTGAATTAACCTTCAGGGTTGGAGGAGGATGTGAAAATTGTGACTTTCAGGAAAGTCAGTACTAATGCAGTATATATGGTTTGGAGAGCTTCCAGGGCAGGCAAGAGTCAAATTTTAAATACCTGTGATATATGGTCTCACGGGTTCACTTTAAAACACCAGTCAACCCTAATGTTATAGATCAAAGTTGACTTCCTGAATTATAACAGTACTTTTATATGAGAACTCCAGCGCCAAGATCTTCCCGTCACAGTCATTGTTTTATCGTCACCCCTGAATTGTTATGTGTGCCTGCTCACGTTAGTCTTTTCTCTATTGCAATTTTCATATTATGATAAAAAAAAATCCAGTCCCTTCACTATGGCCACAGCAGGTTTTCAGGCCTGGGAATTCACGACCAGAGGTCTCATCAGGTGGTTTAACTGTGCAGTATATGCCTTAAAAATGAAATATCAGATGGGTAGATAATTTATTGGGTGTTAATTAATTTCTCGTCTAGCAGCATTCAAACGTTTTTCATATGCTTTTCACAGAAAACCACATGCTTGAACAGTTTTATATATCCATTCCTCAGTAAAAACAAATGTATTTGGTGATTTTAAAGGAAATGCCTTTTTTTATTGTTGCAGCTTAAAAAATATGCTTTAAAATGTTTTTTTATTTTTTTTCTGTGTCAGATACATATAAAATATATCATATTAATATTTTCTTTCTGATTTGAACCAGCAAGTGGAACTTTAGGCTACTTTTCACATTTTAAGGTCTATATAAAATTGAAAAAGGCACTGCTTCTACCTTCCACCAACTCCCTAAGGACTTTATTTGAATATATGCTTTTTTTTTCCAAGGTTCTTTTAGCTGGTCTGGTGACATCACCTGCTTTTCCTCTTTTCTCATGGCAATGCTATTGGGGAGTTCTTATTGCCCCACTTTGGGAGGCTTGGTTAATGATGTTTAAATGCTGTCCAGTAAAGTAATACACTAATAACAGTTTGCATAATGAAGCCACCTCAGGGGGTGGGTCCATGACAGGCTGGGTTTAGAGGAAGTGGGCTGAATGATGCTAGTCATCATTTAAGCTGAAAAACTGGGGCTATCTAGTGATGCAAAGGAATTACTGCAGAGGACAACTCCCAATTAAAGGTGAGTATTGCAGCAAAAGCTACATTTTAATTTATTACTGTTTATTACTGTTATCAATGAAATGTTGCGAGTTCAGCTGAACTCGCACCATTTCATTCCCGCATGTCAGTCCCGAATTCAGGTGCGATTTCAGAGACATCTATGCGGGTTGCTGCACAGATGTCTATGGAAATCGCACCTAAAATCGCCAAAAGTAGTACAGAAACTACTTTTGGGAATTCTGTGCGGCGCCGCAAATGCAGCGTCGCAACGATTAGGATGATGCCATTGCTGGCAATTGCCGCTGATTTGGCATGCGATTTGACCAGGGCTCATACATGTTTTAACCCTTCTCTATACTATCCAAGATTTAAAAAAAAAAAGTTTAGGCTGTATATACACCTTAACCACTTCAGCCCCGGAAGGATTTCCAGCTTTAGGACCGGAGCCCTTTTTGCAATTTGGCACTTCGCCGCTTCAAATGGTAATTGCGCAGTCATGCAATGCAGTAGCGAGGCCAGGATTTCGACCTTTAGGAAGGCCCCGACTTCACCAATTCCACATATATGTCGGATTTGAAAAAAAAAAATTTAGAACCTATCATATCTCTTCCCAATTTTGTACATACTCGGGACCAGTTTAGCGTACGGTTTAGTCGCCGTTAACGGTCGTTACCGTAGTAGGATTAGCAACGCTGCGACGTAAACGCCGCGGCGTGTCTTAAGGGTTTTCATCAAAGACATGATGAAAACCGCTAAAATCCACGCTAAAGGTATCTGTAGACACGTCGTTGGGCGTATCTACAGAGACTTTAGCGTGGACTT
>BLSH010241805.1:1546725-1563158 GCA_018402905.1 Glandirana rugosa
GACAGGCCTAGTACTAGCCTAACCTAATACTGATTTAGCGTCACAAGGTCACATGTACAGCGATTGCTAAAAATCAGATCGCTGCACTATGTGATATTGTGACAGGAGGGTGACAGGTAGTGAAAGGGTTAACTGGGGGGCGATCAGGGGGCGATCAAGGGGTTAAATGTGCCTATGTGGCCTGGTGTTAGTGTAGTGTTGGTGCACTCACGTTTCTAGATGCTTCTTCTTCCTCTCTGATGTCGAAAAGGACTTCAGGGAGGAAGAGGAAGGAACTTCCCCTGCCTCTGTTTACATTTACAGAGGCAGGGGAATAATGTCATTGGCAGGGCGATCTACAGGGCCAGGCCAAAAATCATTGGCCTGGCCCTGTAGATTGAAAGCCCCTGTAACAAATGCCGTTGCAGCGCCCGCGCCTAGGGGGCGCGCGCGCGCACACGGCGCGAGTTCGCGGCCGCCGTCGTATGACGGCGATTCGCGTTACAGCGCCACTTTGTCGCCGTCAAATGCCGATCAGCCGTCGGCAAGTGGTTAAAGCGGTATTAAATCCCAAGCCCAACAATGTAATATATTGCAGCTTATTCATCATCAGATGTTCTGCCTGTATTTGTTTTCTTTTTTCTTTTGTTTTGTTTATCTCTTTTTCTCCTGGTGATCCAACCATTAGCATACCTCCTGTATTAGAGTGCTTACACGCTGGATGAAGGAACAACAGACACCTTTGGACAGCAGCATTGTCAGTATGGGGAGAGTATAGTGTTATTTTTACTAACAGATTTAGATACACTAAGAAATTGAAGCAAAATCCAGCTAACAATTTTTAAGTAGTAGCATCAACTGTTTTTTGGATAAAGGTTATACATAAAGAAAAATAAAGGCTAACAGTTGCAAGCGCCCCTATCAGTGTTAAATGGTTTTGTCTCTTCCCTTCAACTGCTACATCTGCAGGGCAGCTTGTTCTGTTGAAGGGAAAATAAAGGAAAGAAAGCCTAAAAAAGAAACCTAATGCATCCACCATATCTAAGACCTGGTAATCTGCAATATATTAAATTATTACTTTTGTTTTTTTTGTTTTTTTCTAAAAAGGATTTTTTTGAGATAAACAAGGACATACAATCCAACTCTGTTGATTCCAGATACAACATTGTAATTTACAATCAGACATAAGAGCACCATTCACCATTAAGACAATAATTATAAGTTTACTCTGTTTCATTCCCTCCCCCCGACCCTCTCACAATGCCTTCAAATAGAGGTATTATATCCCCCCAATACCCAACACATGTGCATCATAGGTAAAATAAATCTCCATGTTACAGAAGTAGTCTGTCCAAAACTAAATTGACTGGAGAAAGGCCAGGTCTAACCAAGGAGACAATAGAGCAGTGAATTTTCCAGGACTACCACTATGTTGGAAAATGTATTTCTCCAACCTCAGGGTGTCCCCCCATTTGGATAATCCATTCTCTTAATCAGGAGGCTCTGTCACTTTCCAGTGCCTGAGGATAAGCTTACGTGCCTGGAAAATAGCTCTGGCTATGGCCTGTTTAGGGATGTCTTCAATAGGAAGATCATCTAAGATACCTAATAAGCAGGGCTTAGGGTCCACTTCTGGGTTTAATACCATTTTAATTTGCCATCTTCTGCTCTGTGTAAGCATTTTTAGTTGCTCTAGCTTGTGATCAATATTTGCTGCAACTATTAAAGAAAACCTGTTCTTTGCCAATGCTGGGAAATGGAACAGATTTGCTTTAATCTTTCTATCCCCAGCATCACACATTCATCATTTTTTCACTCCCCCAGTAGTCTGCTGTCAGAAGTGAAGAAGTACCTTCTACTTCTGTCTTTGAAGCACCATGTCACTCATTCCATTTGGCAGTGCTGATCCAAGATATATTGGTTGATTCAGATGGACTATTGATTGAACTGATGGACTTTTTCAAGCAAACTATGTAAATAGCAGTAGCACTTACACAGGGTGGTTTTTCCTGCTCTAGGGTAGTTTCTCCTACTCTAGGCAACTCAAAAACATAGTGTGGGAGCAAAATAAAGGTGAATATGTAACAATGGAGAAATGTGCAAATTTTAGTATTTATTTATCCCATCTCCTGCACCTTCCTAATGGCCAGTAACCAACATCACTTTGATGGGCCAGTAAGAAGCTGCTAGAGGTGGAAGAGGGCATACCATCTCACAAAACTTTCAGGAAATTTGAATATCGCCTAACCATCACCCGTAGAAACCTTCGCCAACTCAACATTTCTCTCCTCTATTCTGCTACTGACCACCTCTATGAAAAAATCTCACCCCTGTCCTGCCCCAACCAAGCCACTGCCTTCTACAATAAATCCCTGTGTTCCACCCTGGACGAGCTCGCTCCCCTCACCACACACAAAATCAGGCCCCGAACCCCTACAACCCTGGCACACAGATGACACCAGAAATCTGAAAAAGCGTAGGCGCACTCTTGAGCGTCTGTGGCACAAGTCTCTCAAAGACTTCAACCAATACAAATCTGCCCTCTAAAAATACAATTCTTGCCTCCACACTGCCAAGCAGTCCTTTTTTTACCACTCCTATTAACACCTTCTCATCCAGTCCCCGTC
This sequence comes from Glandirana rugosa, assembly GCA_018402905.1. Taxonomy (NCBI): domain Eukaryota; kingdom Metazoa; phylum Chordata; class Amphibia; order Anura; family Ranidae; genus Glandirana; species Glandirana rugosa. The sequence continues at coordinate 1,549,332 of BLSH010241805.1, forward strand.
AACTCTTCTCTACCTTCAACTCCCTACTTTGTCTTCCACTGCCCAGGAGATTGCTAATCACTTCAAAAACAAGATTGACACAATTCGTGATTTAATCTCCCCTCTACAGGCATCTTCCCCAGTTAACACCCCATGTCAACAAGCACAATCGACACTATCCTTATTTAAACCTGCTACTATGAGCAAAGTTGCTAAACTCCTTTCTAACGCCCGCCTAACCACCTGTCCCTTGTACCCTATTCCCTCACAAATACTACGGTCACCCTCTGACTCTATCCTACAATCTCTAACTCACATCTTCAATTTCTCCCTCTCTTCTGGCATCTTCCCCAATGCACATGCATTGGTCACTCCCATAGTCAAAAAGCCATCCCTGGATCCTACCGATCTTAACAATCTATGCCCTATCTCCTTGCTCCCCTTTTCCTCCAAACTCCTCAAACGCCTGGTCTACAACCAACTGAGTGATCACCTTGTTAAGAATAACCTTCTTGACCCCCTTCCATCTGGATTTCGCCCTCAACACTCCACAGAAACTGCCCTTCTACAACTCACAAATGGACACTACTCTGTACTCCTACTTCTGGACCTTTCGGCTGCCTTTTATAAAGTTGACCACCCCTCCTCCTCAAAAACCTTAACTCCCTCGGTCTCCATGACCTTGCTCTTCAGTGGCTCTCATCTTACCTATCTCAACGTCCCTTACCTATCTCAACGTCCCATCAGTGTCACGTACAATTCTAATTCCTCCTCTCCTCTTCCTTTCTCTGTCGGGATCCCCCAAGGTTCTGTTTTTGGACCTCTATTATTTTCAATATATACCTCTTCCCTGGGCCGGCTGATAGCCTCCCATGGCTTTCAATATCATTTCTACGCTGATTACACCCAAATCTACCTCTCCACCCCTCAACTCACTCCATCAGTCTCCTCACACATCACTAACTTACTAGCAGACATATCTGCCTGGATGTCACACCACTTCCTCAAACTCAACTTGTCCAAAACTGAACTCAAAATATTTCATCCCCCACATGCCGTTTCCCCTGACTTCTCTGTCAAGAGCAATGGCACAGCCATCCACCCATCCCCACATGTCAGGGTGCTTGGTGTTATCCTGAATTCTGAACTCTCCTTTTGGCCCCACATCCAATCACTTTCTAAGGCTTGCAGCTTCATCCGCTGCAACATCTCTAAAATATGTCCCTTCCTAACCAATGAAACCACAAAGTTCCTGATTCACTCTCTGGTCATCTCTCGCCTCGACTACTGCAACTCCCTCCTCATTGGTCTGCCTTTAAATAGACTATCCCCATTCAGTCCATCATGAATGCCACTGCCAGACTCATCCACCTTACAAACCGCTCAGCGTCTGCCACCCCTGTCTGCATATCCCTCCATTGGCTGCCACTCACCCAAATGATTCAATTCAAAATACTAACAAAGCCATCCACAACTCTGCTCCCAGCTACATCATTAGCCTTGTCTCAAAATACCAACCTAATCGTCCTCTTCATTCCTCCCAAGACCTCCTGCTCTCCAGCTCCCTCATCAACTCCTCTCATATTCACCTCCAGGACTTCTCCCGAGCCTCTCCCATCCTCTGGAATTCCCTACCCCAATCTGTCAGACGGCCCCCAAATCTATCCACTTTCAGGCGATCCCTGAAAAAGTTTCTCTTCAGGGAAGCCTATCCTGCCGCCACCTAACAACTGCACTTTTATTTTCTTCATCAGCTCATCCCCCACAGTTATTGCCCTTTCATATCACTTGACCCTCCCTCCTAGATTGTAAGCTCTAATGAGCAGGGCCCTCTGGTTCCTCCTGTATTGAATTGTATTGTAATTGTACTGTCTGCCCTAATATTGTAAAGCGCTGCGCAAACTGTCGGTGCTATATAAATACTGTATAATAATAATAGTAATATTATAATGCCGCAGAATTGTGGGCAAGCATCACAGTGTAGTGCTGCAGCCTGTTTAGTACCTTAAGCATACTGACAGGTTTACTTTAAATTGGTCTATTTTTATTAGACATACTACTTGCACACTCTACTATATAAAGTATACGGAAACCTTTCCTTGTGCCTGTTACTGCAACTTTTGTGATTTTTTGAGGTCTGTCATTTCTCACATTGTCACTTTGAACTTTTATTCCAAATACTTCAGCTTGAATTCAGACTGGCTGAAGCCCATAAGACGTCCACACTGAACGCTGTATTTATTTTACTTTGTGCAACTAGTTTAATGCTGTTCAGGTACAGCTTTTGAGTCTTACGCCTCCAGAGGTGTTAAATACATCTTAAATCATAAAACAAATGTTGGAAAGCACAGTATTGAATATACAGCCTGGCTGCTATTAATAGTTCCATTCTGTAACATTCTGCTTATCGGGATCTACAGCCATTTGATTCTTTCTCACCTCCTTGTTAATTGAGCAATTTAAAGATCAGTCCACTCAAAACTAGAGTTTCGGTTTTGTTGGATGCAGGAAAGTTCAAACTAAGCAGATCTAAGCTCTCTAATAACCATACACAATGCAATTTTCTATAAATTTCAGACACTTTCAACCAGCTCTTAAACAGGACTGAATGGGTGAAGCCCACCCTCTACCTACATTTTTTATCAAAATTATTGGCAGTAGATGGCCTTGTAGTCATTTATTTATATTTATTTATTTATTTTTTTAATAAAAGGCTGGTTGAAAGTAGTTGAATTGCCATGTTTGTGGTCAACATTATTGATTTTAGTTGTAGGAATATCTAAACATGCTGTTGAATCCTTTTTGTTTATCGTGGAGAATGCAAATTAAGGGAGGGGGACACCCTTTAACACTGCTTTGGAAATGAGACTCCAAGCTAGAAACAATGGACTGAATGCCTAAACATATATCCCTGAAAATTCTCTGTAATAAAAAAATATTTTTTTATGCACTTGGCTAATATATTAAATATAGTGTTCTATGGCCAACTCCAGATTAATCCCTAGTCATGTGCTGAATAAGCCTTGCTACACCTATAGTGTAGCAGGCGTTGCCCCTTTTTCTTTAGGTTTGAAAATATGGAGTTCAGTTTGAGTATTAGGTAAAGGTAGGGTATACTAGAGCAACTGTATGCTGGGAATCGCAATTTGATAGCAACAATGTATTGGCCAGGAACAACTCCAAAAGTAAAAGGATACTCCAAGAGAAAGGATATACCTGTGCTCGAAACCCAATAGCTCCAAAAGTACTCTAGCCAGAACAACCAAAAGCCAAAAGTGATTTCACTGAGCATATATGGGGATAATCAGGAGATCAGATTTTGGTACTTGTGGATCTGTGGCACCACCACCTCTTCTTTGACTCTGGACAAACAGGAGGTAAAGACAAAAATGGACTCATACTAGCAAAAGCAGCTAAAATGCCATGCAAAGTACAGATCTTTAAACCCCTACACCACCTGTATATCTTATATAAAATGGTCCAACAACAAGTTAATTATCCTCTGTGTTGCATGCAAAAATTAATTAAAACATTTCTCAGCATTGAGTACTTAAACACTACCTGAAGCATCCAAAGCGTGTCCATCACTGAGAATACAGACCACCAGAAAGAAAACACATAATTATGTTAAAAAAAAACTATGCTAGTTATCTATGAACAAGACATTTTTTTCCAGCTGAATCTTAGCATAACTCAGTTCCCCTACCTCTGGCTCAGGCCCTCTGCTCCCTCCTCATCACTGTTACTAGTAAACACAGACGTCCAGCTTCTGTGGTTACAAGAGACACCTGGGGGTTAATTTACTAAAGCTGGAGAGTACAAAAAATGGTGAAGCTGTGCATGCTAGCCAATCAGCTTCTAACCTCAGCTTGTTCAATCAAGCTGTGACAATAAAACCTTAAAGCTGATTGGTTTCTGTGCAGAGCTGCACCAAATTTTGCACTTTCAAGCTTTAGTAAATCAACCCCCTTGTCTCCCAACGGCTCCCACAGATGTGATCTCTTGAGTGGCTCCAACTAAGTGCAGGATGGAGACAAGGGAAACGCAGGTGCCCGGGGTGCAGAGCAGATGCAAATACCCCCAGTGGATAATTTCCCCGCAAGTGAGAGAAGTGGAGCCAACTACAGTGTGCGGGGAGGTACTAGAGCCGACTGGGTGATTTAGCCTAATACAGCAACAAAAATAAGACATGTGGAAAATGGTGGGGCTTTTTTCAGAGGTGGGAAGAAGATGGGGACAGTGGAAGGGGGTTGCATGCAGAAGTCAGAGTTGAAGAGGGATGAAAGTGAGATGTGAATGGGGGATACAGAGGTAAGCAGCTGTGGAAAAAGGCTGAACTCTGCACTCGGTATGTAGCGCACCTATGAACCAATTCTTGTGTTTTTTTCCAAACTGGTCTGGAAAAATAATCTGAAGGAGAGAAAATATGGACCTGTGAGCTGAGTAGTATATTACTATAAATAGTGCTATGTGAACCCCATGTCACCTCAAAGAGTGCTATGAGAGCTTCATGAAACTCCAGAGACTGATCAATATGTTGACCTCGAAGATGTTGTTTTTTATTTTTAATTCTTCATTTCATTTTTTTTTAAAGGAAGAGATTGAGCAAGTAAAGATTAAAATTAAAATGATTGTCTATGTTAGGAAGCTGTCTCAGTACTGCATAGCACAATATATTAAATTAGTCAATTTATACATTATGTTATAAATAATTCCTTACGGACCAAATATAGCACCATAATGTGGTCAATAATATACAGTATCCATATATTAAATGATGGATGAAGAGATTCATTTAGCTGTTCTTGTTCTGATATGAATGGAAACACAGAGCATGGCTCGGGAGTGATCCTGCTTGAGTGCCCTCATAGCAAGAGGCTTGCTTTTGGGGGCACTTGGCAGGAAGGGAGGAGCCAGGACCACCAGCAGGGGACCCAAAAATAAGAAGATTGGGGCTGCTCTGTGCACAGAACATTTGAGTATAACAGTTCTATTTATTCTTTCCTTTTTATATAATGTCAGTTAGAAATCCATAGCTCCTGGAGCATTGGCAGCCAGCCAGGAAAGAGCTTCCCAACACAATTCTGCAATAACTTCAGAATGACCTAACTACACTGAGAATTGGTAATAACATTTTACATTGCCAGCACTGATACACCCTAACTGAATTACACTGTCATTACTTGGCACTCAGGCTTCCTCACCCAGGTTCTAGGAAAGTCCATGGGCCTGTTCTTTGGTCTAGTGATCTGGTTACCCCCACCCCTTGCCAAGATGGGCCTGTATAGTGGTTTTGAGCAACACATACAGAGTCATCTAGTTTATATACATGACATCTCTGACTTTTATTTTTATCAATTCTGTTCTATTTTGTTTGCAGAATATCACCATGCATGGAGGAATGACAGGACCAGTGTCGCACCAGCTATCAAATTCAAGAATGCCAAATCATGACACCAGCGTTGTAATTCAACAAGCAATGCCATCTCCACAGTCCAGCTCCGTCATCACACAAGCACCTTCCACAAATCGCCAGATTGGGTAGGATGACTATTATTTTACTCTAGGATGCTTATTCTCATTATTGATTAGTCCCAATTTAACAGATTGATATTTAGCTACTAGCTTGTTATTTCTGGAATATAATACCAAAGTGTTTTCATTGCTATTTTAATAGTTTCACTTAATCTATGAAAAGCTGTTAGGGCTTTTCTTTTGTTTCTATTGGTAAAGGCTTATAATTTACATCTGAATATTCAAATGTCCCCATTTAAACCAACCATTTAAATCACCACCAAAGATGTACCTTCTGGTGTGGTGTATGTTGGAATAAGATAACATGTTTAAAGTCGGGGGGGAAAAAAACACTTTATAGGGGAAAGGGAAATCAGGACTGCCGTTCAAAATGAGGTCATCCTATAATTGTGTTTTTATTTATTCTTTAAGTCATTGTATGTTGGGATCACAAGTCTCTCTTGTTGGAAGAAGTGTCAAGTAAGGAAGTCATGCTTTAAGTAGATGAATTCTCTAGTTCTGTCAGCATTATTATTGTGCGTGAGTGTTACCAATGCTATGAATAAAGGTTTTTTTTCTATTTATACACAAAGCATAGCCCCTTTATCCTGGTCTAAATAGCAACTCAGATGGTCTGCTCTCTTGTAAGCAGCCATTGAGCATTGGTCAAGATGCTGTTTTTGCCAATGTTAATATTAATTCCTCCCTTTTCAGGCTGCCATTCCAGGTTCTAACTATGTTAAGTCTTGACCCATGGTGTGCACAGTCTTGCATCGTTAAGCATTTACAGTTTGTACCCAACTCCTTTAAATGATTGTGTTTGCTAGATCTTGCTAGATGTGGGATAAAAAAAGGATCCAGTTCTAATTTAGTCACTCACATTGCTGCATCTGTTAGATAGACTGGTCACTTGGCAATATGTTGAGTAGCTTGATTACTGGAGGGCTTGAGAGCCCACTTTCTTCATGACCGAAAGGTAAACAATTTGGAGGCTTGTTTTGAAGTCTAACAACTGATTTCTGTTGACTAGAATAGTTTCAGAACCACATTTATGTAAATCTATGTGAAAGCCATGTTCAGGTAAAAGAAAAGTGTCATCAAATGTAGATATTCTTTGAAAATATCCTTTTTTGGAGACTGCTTACCCTCTGTAGGTGAATATGTTGAGTAGAGATGGGCTCGGGCGTGTTGGGGATCCAACCTGCCTGATCCTGCCAGGAAGCCGACACCGCACACGGCTAATCAAAGTAGTGAGACATTTCTCAATCTGTGCAGCTGTGGATCAGGAAATAGCTCACTGCCTATGATTAGCCATGTGCAGTGTCGGCTTCCTGGCAGAATCGGGCAGGTGGGATGCTGAATACGCCCGAGCCCATGCCTAATGCTGAGTATGCCTGAGCTTGACCTGTGATTTACAAGTAAATGTTGTGGAAACTTCAGCACTTAATCGTAAATCGCTGTATCCCTTCTGTAAAAAATACATCAGGAAAAACAAATTTCAGATGCTATCAGCTGAAGGACTGTCATATGTAATATTTATCCTTGCTCTCATCTCTAATCATATGACACCATATTTTTGTGTATGCTTTCCATGCTGGAATGGAGGTATTCAAAACTGAAGAGAAGGCATTGATGGGTATCAAAGTGCTTTTTGATAGCATCAGCACACATGATGTCAACATTTCCTTTATTTTCCCCTGACTCTGTCGGAGCTGTTACAAACAGGATTATGAATTTGAGAGACTTATGAGTTTTCCTATTTGCCATAGGAGGATAAGCAAAAATAAAAAATGTTAGCCTTTTGAAAATGTATGCCTCGAAACAGTTGTAACATGAGCATGAAAGGCAAAAGAACTTGGATGGACTTGCTTTCATTTCCATTCCCTCCCAAAACACATTAAAACCAAAACATTTGGGAATAAGTAGTATACTAATTTCAAATGTGAATTTCTTAGTAGTCTCCTGGGAATGAATCTTTTAACATACATTTCATATTAAGGATTGCACATTACACTTTGTATAGCGCCATATTGTAGTAATATTCTGATTTTATCACGGCCTCAAATATTTAAGTGTCAAAGTATGGCCAAGCCACCTGCAAATGTTTGAGATGGCCGTTTTCCAATCCAAACAGCCAGCAGTAATGAAAAGTCTTCTTTCAGTCTACGCAGCGCGCTCTGCTCCAGCAGGAGACTGGGATCCACCTGTGCCCACGCAGAGCTCCATTCGTTGGGGAGTGGTGAAGTGTTCACAGATGGGGCTCTCCTGGGGATACTGTCGTCTTTCTCCTCCGCCTCCCTTTTAACTTACTCCCCGTTTGTGTTCATGTCTGCACATACAGCCTTCAACCATCATCCCATTCATGGTCTGCCTAGGTAACCATTCACAGTATTAAACTCTAAATCCAAGGATCCTGGAAAATACCATAATATTAAGGGAAATTATGGAGAGGGATTAGCTGCAAGCAACGCCTCTCTCAAATAAAACCTCTGGGCATTATAAAGTTGCATATAGAGAGTAGGAGTAAAACTGCAGCCTGAAAGCAATGAAAAATAATGGTGAAGTTTAATAAAGTGTTTTCTTGTCAAAATGTGAAAAGCCTAGGAATAAATCAAATACAAAACAAATGGCAGCTTAATCACACCTTAATAAAATATGCTTGGACAATTGGCACAATGTGTGTGGAGCATACTTTCTGTTGCCCTTTTTCCATGTTAAAGTGATTGAAATGTATGCCTTCATCTTTAACCATCCAGTCCACCCAGAACTGCTTTTTCAGTTATCAATCAACACTCAATAGAATTGTGCAGTGGGGCTCCCTGCCAGAGTTAATGTTACTTGATCTTCCTACCAGACTTTATGCATCTACCTGCTCACTAGCAGTAAGTCTCACTTTTATTGCTGCTTATGTCATAATGTTAAAACAGAACTCTAGAATCTTTGCTTGTTTCTGCATGGCTTAAATATCCCCCTCCTGTGACAGAATATATCTTTTTTTATATTAAATATAATGCTCATGTCACCTTGCTTGTCCTTTTCTCCCTCCAGTAAACCATGACTGGTGAGAAGAAATTAATGGTAAGGGTTATGTCACAGTGATGTCTGCCACTTGGAACTTGCAAGGGTGGAATGGACAGTGCTTATGGGTGTTGTTGCCAGGGTGATCTATGCTTCACAGCCCTGGCATCATTCACACACAGGCAGCAGCTCTGCAATGAAACCTTCTATGGTGCAGAGATCTATAGGAGATGTGTCTTTTATGACAAGGTCACTGGCATGAGAAGCAGACACCTTTCCAGGTGAGACATAATCCTGTAATCCCCTTTGTGAATCACAGGGTGCCGGTCCAGTTCATGACCTGAACATCCCAAAGCAAATACAAAATAACTGTGATACAAGTAATATATCATACAAAATCCCTACCCTATTAACCACTTGAAGTGGGAGTAAATTCCCATGGATAATTTTTACCTATAGGTAAGCCTATAGTAAGGCTTACCTATAGGTACAGTAAATATATTTTAAATGAGCACGGTTTAGGAGATATTCAACTGTGAAACTGCCGGTGACGTCACCAGCGCTTGCGATCTGAAGGACCGGCATACTGGGAAGTTCCTTCAGAGCCCAGTAGTGGCTCCCGTGCGCATGCACGGGAGAGACATCATTATGGCTCGTCCAATCAAAGGACCGGAGCCCACCAACCCGGAAGGAAGACCGACTGAAGATGGAAGCCCTGTCAGCGGTAACAGCGCAACACTGGAGGGCTTAGTTTTAAGGAGAGTTTCACATAACGTGCTAGTATTCGATGCATACTAGCACATTATAACTTTGCCTTGCAGGATTAAAAAAAAAGAAAAAAACAGCGGTTCAATACTTTAATACAGTAAGAAAAACATAATATGTTCCACAATTTTTTGTATAATATGAAAGATGTTACACCGAGTAAATAGATACCTAACATGTCATGCTTTAAAATTGCGTGCGCTCGTGGAATTGCGCCAAACTATAGTACTTAAAAATCATCCATGTGCGAAGCTTTAAAAATTTCTATAGGTTACCAGTTTAAAGTTGCAGAGGTCTAGTAATATAATTATTGCTCTCACTCAGGTAGTCACAGCAATACCTCACATATGTGGGGCAAACACCATTTACATTTGTGGGCGTGACCTACGTATGCATTCACTACTGCGCACGAGCATGCGGGGACAGGGGTGCTTTACAATTTTTTTTTTTTCATTCATTTTATTACATTTTTACATTTTTTACACTGTCCCTTAAAAAAAAATGTAATCTCTGTTATCACTATGGAAAGGAATGTAAACATCCCTTGCGATAACAATACAGCATGACAGGTCCCCTTTATGACAAGATCTTAAAAAAAAACAAAAAAACACATGTTTACTTGGCCCGAGAACTGTAAGTGACGTTGTGCCATCGCTTCGGTCCTACAAGGGCATAGACATGAGTGGTGGCTATCTTGCCATCGCTTATCTCTATGGGAAGACTCTGCTGGCGCTGGATGATTCCCAGGCTCAGCGATCGGTAAGCCTGGGAACCACCGGGAAGGGGCAGTGGCACCTCTCCCACTGCTTCTAAAAGTGATTCCGCTGCAAATCCGCTGTACGGTTCGCTTTTATCTAAAACAGAATCTCTTATGGGAAAAGAAAATACCAGGGTTATGGCATCTAGCTGCAGCCATACCCTGGAATTTAACATCACAGTAATAATGTATTTTCCCAGTTAGGCGGTCGGCAAGTTATTATCGTATAAGTTGATGTGTGTGTGTCGTATGATTTACAGTATGCTAAGGGAGTACTTTTGTTATTTAGACACTCAAATTTGATTTATTTAAACATATTTGTATATGATATGTGTTCACAGTATTGACATGGACATTCCAGGTACGATTGGTTGTTTCTACATACAATCAGTGATGCACACGCAGGTGGAGGTTTATACATTGTTACTGCTTGTATTTATCATTGCATGTTTCATCATTGTTTGGTAATTTTTGCAGATATATTTTCCTTATTTTTCTTTTTTTTCCTTGGATTGATTTTGTTTTTATATAGTCTGTGGGGAATGCTGAAATATATGTTATTTGGGCAGACAATTTAAACACCTGATTGTATTCATCTGAATTGTGTGGTATTTAAAGACCATCTGGACAGGTCTTTCTAGGTTATGATTAGGTGCACTTTGCATGAAACGCGTTACCCATGTTGCTGCTTTCCTGTACCCTGGGTCTGTGATGTCTGTATTTTTGGATTTTATCATTAAAAGCTCGCAATTTTTCTGAAGATTGGAGTGCTGTCAACCTTTTTTTTGTATTTACTGTCATGAGGCCTAGGGAGTCATACGGTCAAAAAGAAGCATGGGAGTAATGGAAACAGACTGCATTAATAATATCTAAAACTGCATAGGGAAGAAGAACCTTAACCATTTGTGGACATTGTGTGCACTACACGTGCCCCCCCGAAAATAAATTAAAGTACGCAGGGTATGCCGTATGCCCTTTCCTCCTCCTGTGTCATGGTCTGGAGTCAGGCACGGAGGCCAGTACCTATAGCAGTGGAGCAGCACCCACTGACAAGTGGAACAGATATTCACATAGGTCATCCTGGCTGATGACACAGGTTTACCTAAGTACTAACCGGTATTCACCAGAGCTCCTGATGGGGGAGATGGGCTTTGCTGTGTGTTAGTACCAAGTTGCAGTCTTCAGGATAGCCCCACCAGGAGGTGAGCAAGCCAGGGTCCAGTAGCAGATATAGCAGGTAGGGATCATGCAGAAGCGTAGTCGAGGAACAAGCCAAATATTGGTAACAAATGGTAGCGAAGATACGGTTGGCAGCAGGAGAGACAAGAGCAATATTCTGGCAACCAGGAAGTACAGAGACATGGCTTAAATCAGGAAGTTCATGGGAGGAGCAAAGAGTCTAAAGTAATCAAGAAATTGTCTAAGGTTTTGTCCAACATTCCAGGTGGCTCAGCAGGTAAAGTCATTGCCAGACAAAGCCTAGGTTCCAGGTTCAAGTCCAGGTCCTAAGACCCTGCTGATGCTTCCCTCCTACATGTGATGGCAATACCAAGCTGTGATTTTTTTCTAATTTCTGGTCATACTTACATAACTTACATAACAGGAAGTGAAGGAAAATGTCTCAAATGATACTCTGATAACTGATAGTTTTAACCATAGCCTTCCCTATCCACAGGAAAACAAAGGTTTTGGCTTTAGATTAGCTGTCTCCTGTTTCCATATTTTACATGCAAAACTGTAAAAGACTGTAGGGCCTTATCAAACTTTGAAAGAAATATGAGTCATTCACATCAATCTCTATGGGCAATGCAAATCCTTTAAATGGAACTGTCATAAGCATCCTAAAGACATTTTGTTTGATAATGACCTAAATGCAGATATAAAAAGATCCTTTTATTTTTTTAAAACAACTTCTGAATGCCCTTAGGATGCATGAACCCTAGTCTGCTCTCCATGTAAAACCTCCAATTCCCAGACAGAGTTCACCTCTCCAAACTCTGACATACCCATCTGCATACCGCAATTCAACGCACAAATCAGTTGCGTTGAAAGGCAGAGAGGATATTTCTGACTAAATATACATTAATCTCTGTCAAGACTTTCATACTATTTAGCAATCGGTATACCCTACAAGCTAGAACCCTACAAAGAGAGCTGTCAGAAATATCCTGTCTGTCAGATTAAGCAAGGATTTATAGGCTGTTCGAAGGAGGTGGGGGTCACAATGACCTGAGCTTGAAGAACACACTCTGGGCAGAGCAGTTTTACAATGAATGAGAAGAGTTTTAATCAGGAGTATGCATAGGCAACTTTAATTGCTATCAGGTGGTTTCCAAACATTCACAACTAAGTTTAGTGATATATTCCAATGAAAGTAAAATAGAAACATCTTTTTGTCTTCTGCATTGCTCTACTTGAAGCTGCATAGCTCATGGGGCAGAGGAGACTGAATGCCTTCTCTATATATGCTTACTTTAAATGACAATATATAGGGCACAATAACTACATCTCTTAACCAAAAAAAATAGACAGATGTGAAATAAAACACCCTAAACAATAATTATGCTGAGATGAATCTTCTAAAGCCACATCTCAGAAAAAGGCATAAATCCCCTAATTATATTTTAAGCTTCTGCTGTCTAGTCTGTGCAGCCAATTTTCTGTCTACAAACTTGTATTAGTAAAGACATTTTACACTCACTTTTCTAGCTTGCAAGGTTTGCAGAGAACAAAAACAGATGTGACTATTCATTGATTTTATGGGATTTTTTTATTATTGGGATTTTTTATTATTCAGCATTTACATCAATAGAAATCTGTTTTATTTATTAACCTGTTTTTATTCTAAATTAAAGCATTTATTAAAAAAGAAAAATAAAACCACATACCAGCTGTGTTCTGCCTGTGGTCCCTCAGCTGCCAGTCTCAGCATGCCTAGCCAGACTAGTCCTGATCTAGAGGTCACTCTCAGAATCAGAAAAGTACAATGCTTATGCAGGTTTTAGCTGCACATTTCTGTGTTTCCATGTGCCTCTGTTTTACTGATCCATGATTGTATATTCTAACACTGAGGTTTCTTCTTCGTTTAGTTGGTGCTGTCTGCACTGCATTAACTCCAAAAAATCAAGCCCTTATGAACTGATAAGGGAAAATTTTAGCCCTTTACGGCTCATTTACACCAGTTTCAACGAACCCCAAAGCCACATTTTGCAGCACAGCCATAAATCCTTTGAGGTCAGTACGGCCCATTCTCAGCAGTGAAGTAAATGACACTATGGGGTTGATTTACTAAAGGCAAATCGACTGTGCATTTTGCAAAGTGCAGTTGTTCCAGAGCTTAGTAAATGAGGTAAACCTTCACTTTGCAAAGAATGCCCAACCACAGGCAAGGAAAATAAAAAAAAACAGCATTAATGCTTGCACATTATTGGATAATGAAAGCCAGCAAAGCTTCTGCTTATTTACTAAGCTCTGGAGCAACTGCTTTTCAGGGTGCAACGGCACAGTATATTTGCCTTTACTAAATCAACCCCTATGTGTGGTGAAAGTGTTAAGTCAGAGGGTATGGTACCAATGTACACTTTTGTATAGTTCGTAGGCGTGTATCCCCAACTAAATCATTTCCGTTTATATGACACGGCAACGTGGGACTTTTCGTCAACGAGGTCTCGAATCATTTATTCGTCTTCGAAACGACCGAAAGTAATAGGTTATTACACGTTCGTAATTACGACAAAAAAAAATAAAAGGAACGGACACCAACCCGTAAGAAACGTTTCACTTCCAAATGGAGT
>BLSH010241805.1:1570645-1597142 GCA_018402905.1 Glandirana rugosa
CTTTAAGACATGAAATTAAAATGATGTGTGACACTCGAAGAATGTCACACGTAATCTTCGACGTCGTTTATAGTAACGACCGACATTCTGTCTGTCGTAGTAGATCAGGTCACTAAGAGTTTGACACACCGCACCGTGTGATCACACGCCACACTCTAAACGTCTACACGGTAACCTCAAAACTTTTTACAAATTTTAACGATTGTAAAACTTTGGAACTTGTATAGTTTTTTACATTACGATTTAGTTACAGCGCTTTCAAATTTTTTCATTGTATATATTTTTACGTTAGATAGTCAGACAGTAAGTAACCAAGGAAGCATTGTACACTGAACACGCTCCAGAACCCTTTTGAGCTAGCGAGATTAATATTATGGTCTCTATTATTATAATTAGAGCGATCGAGTTTTCCCAAGACCTCGCACAAGTCACATGTTACGAAGGAACCAATGAATGACAGACTGATAGATTGCATTTTTATATATGTTACTTTTTTAAACTTTCGCGACATTGATTTAGCATTACATTTTTTGATATGTTCAAGGTTTCAAAATGTTAGCAATTTTAAACATTTTTCAAAACTCCAATGGCACATCTGCAAATCTCACACCGCACACTAGTGTGCCACGCCACACAGTTTGAGAATCACTGGACTAGATGATGCTGTCTGTCTTACAGCCAGCAATGATATTTGCTGCAGCTTCTAATGCACACTGTAAGAAGCTCACAGTGTGTAGTAAAATTAAAGTACAGAATTTCAGTACAGGAGAAAAGTCTGTATAACTGTACAAGACTGAATGTAAGGATGCAAATCAGTTTTAAAATAGTCCCTCCTGAGAGCTGCTCAGCCCTCATCTAACAGTGTGATTGACACTACTCATCTCTTTTACTAAAAGTGTATGTACTCTACCTGTATATTCACTTGAGCTCTGGAAGATTTACCCCCCTTCATGACCAGGCCACTTTTTGAGACGCTGCACCCAAATAAAATGTATGTCCTTTTTTTCCCACAAATAGAGCTTCCTTTTGGTGGTATTTGATCACCACTGTGTTTTCTGTTTTTTGTGCTATAAACATAAAAAATTTGAAAAAATATATATTTTACTTTCTGCCAAAAAACATATCCAATAAAAAATTGAAAAAAAAATAAAATTTCTTCATAAATTTAGGCCAATATGTATTTTAAGGGATTAGCTCAGTAGCGGGGTGTGCAGGACCCCCTGGATGGGTCACAGCACATTGAAGTAGGCACGGACAGACAGCAGGATCTTTGTGAAGACAAAAACTGTGGTTTATTTACACATCTGTGGTTACAAAGTGTAGGCATCAAAACAGGTAAAATAAAACAAAACAGAAAATAAACCCCCTGCCACTTTGGGCATCTAACTACAAAACACAGCAACCGGATTACTTGTTCTGCCACAACCTACTGCTTATCAGACACTTGGTGGTCACACAGAAAAAAACAGAGGCTTTTAGTCACACAGACTTAATCTCACCATTCAGAGGTATTGCTGCTCCCCAGTCTGCAATGCATAGACATCTGGTTCCAGGGTGGAACCCCTTGTTGTAGCAACCTGGGAGTTTTATAGAGCCCTGAGTCAGTGCTGTGTCTTGGCCTAGGCCAACAAGGCCGAGGCCTTGGGCGGCACTTTGGGGGGGGGCGCCGCCCCCACATGAAAAAATCCCTCCCCCAGTCCTCCTCTCGAGTCAGCCCATTCACTGCTGGCTGCAGCGTTCGGAGAGCGTCTCTCTCATAGAAGCGTGTGTTGGTGACAGCTCCCCCCTGCCCCTCCTCTCCACACAGTCACAGAATGGCAGAGCAGTAGAGAGAGAGATGCTCAGTGTCTCCTCCCGTGTTGTGTCCCTAAGCTGCACAGGCCGGTTGGATTGTAGTCAGCAGTGGACCTGGAGGGGTGAGAGTAACACACGGATCCTCACTGTCTCCTTGCAAACCTCATGCAGCCTCTTATCTGTGCTCCAGCATTCCAGCTTTGTTTCTCCTATCTCCTTGTTATGTGAAAGCCTCTCTGGTAATTAACCCTCTGTGTGCCTGGTGCTAGGAGAGGATTGTGCTTTACTTCTCTGCTTCAATGGACCCTGCTATTTACCTAAATGATTACAGTTTATATCTGCAGGGTGCTGCTTCTGGTATAAATGCCACTTCACACCTTAGTGTCTGCTTGTATATATTGGATAACCTGCCTTCTGACACATGAAGAAAAGTCTAATTTCTCATTATAGATCACTCTGTTTTTTATCACCCACCCTGATAACTACATTTGAGGCTGGGCTCACACCTATGCAAATTGGAGGCGAGTTCCTTGCATCCAATTTGCAATAGCAGGAGATATTGACTGGCTCTCTATGGAGCCAGTTCACATATTTCCTTAGCAGGCCCGGTGCGTTTTTCATAAAAAAGCTGTGCATCTTTTGGACCATTTTCAAGTCCGAATTCAGCCCAAAATTTGGCCTGAAATTGGACCTGAAACAGGGAACCAGGATACACTGGACCCCTGCTGGGAGTGTGAACCCAGCCTGAGACTCACAGGTATTTCTTATTTTTTTGTCCCTTTACCTACTCATGTCTATTCAGAGTGAACTGTGTGTATGTTAAAGCGGAGTTCCACCCCACATTTGGCATGTAATTTTTTTTGGGGGGGGGAGTGTGTCCCCAGGTTTCAGAGGGACTTCCTGCCCCTCTTCCACCTTCCACATCTGGGCTGCCTAGGGGACTCCTCCTCTCCTCCTAGGTGGCCCCTCCCACCTGGTAATCTTCTGGGACACGTCACAGGTCCCAGAAGATTGCCTGGCCACTAGAGATGCGCAACGCGACTTGCGCATGCACAGTGGGTGGCCGGCCGTGAAGCCGGACCGGGTGCCCACACTAGGAATGGCGGGGCTGTCGGGAGGGGGGAGACGAGCGAGGCTTCGGGAGCAGCCGTCGCTGGACCGGGAGACAGGTAAGTTACTGTTTATTAAAATTCAGCAGCTACACTTTTTGTAGCTGCTGACTTTTAATAAACAAAAAAACGAGTGGAACTCCGCTTTGAGGTGTGCAGGACAGGTGGCAAATTGGAGTACATGCACAGATAGAGGCTGGAAAATTGGTGTAAGTTTAAAAACCACCTCCTCCCTAGACAATTACACTAATGCCCCCCTCTGCTGCTCTTATTGAAATAGATTGTCACTCCTCTGAAAAGCAATCCACACAGATTTCTTTTCAGAGGCAATTGACAGGCAGTGGAGGTATCAGTATGCTCCCTCCTCACCACCTGTATGGGCACTAATGAGGCTGTGCCATTGAGCACAGGTAAGGCTGCACTGGTGAGGCTGCATTGATGAGCACAGGTGAGGCTGTATTGATGGGCACTGGTGAGGCTGCATTGATGAACACAGGTGAGGCTGTATTGATGGGCACTGGTGAGGCTGCATTGATGAACACAGGTGAGGCTGTATTGATGGGCACAGGTGAGGCTGCATTGATGAACACAGGTGAGGCTGTATTGATGGGCACAGGTGAGGCTGCATTGATGAACACAGGTGAGGCTTTATTGATGGGCACTAGTGAGGCTGCATTGATGGCCACTGGTGAGGCTGCATTGATGGGCACTGGTGAGGCGGCATTGATGGGCACTGGTGAGGTTGCATTGATGGGCACTGGTGAGGTTGCATTGATGGGCACTGGTGAGGCGGCATTGATGGGCACTGGTGAGGTTGCATTGATGGGCACTGGTGAGGCTGCATTGATGGGCACTGATGAGGCTGCATTGATGGGCACTGGTGAGACTGCATTGATGGGCACTGGTGAGGCTGCACTTGGTACCCACTTCAAGCCCACATTCACATTGGGCTGATTTGGCATGGGATTTGACATGTTAATTCGCATGGCAAATTGGCAGTTATTGCTGGCAATGGCACCATTTGAATCGATGCCAAATTTACAGCGCCACATAGATTCCCAAAAGTAGTTCCTGTACTACTTTTGGCGACATTGAAGGCAATTTGAATAGACATCTGTACAATAACCCTCACAGATGTCTGTCAAAACCCCTCCGAAGTCTAACTGCATTACCGGTTTGAAATCGTGCGAGTTATGTGTTATGCGAGTAATATGAACCTGGGCATAATGTACAGAGGGGAAGGGGTGGAGCCTAAACAGGAAGGGGTGGGGTTTACAAGCGGCAGGGCGGGTTTTAAACAGGAAGGGGTGTGGCATTGCCAGGAAGGGGTGGGCAATATTTAAATTAGGGGGTGCACGAGTTTAGTCAGGCCTAGGGCAGCACAAAACCTAAATACACCTCTGCCCTGAGTGCTTTATATGTTACATCTGAGCTTGTTAACACTCATTGAGCCCAAACAGGCTCACTACACAGCACAAACCCAAAAGCAATCAGTGTACAGCATAAACCTGGGACAAATATATCTCCCATCCTGGACACAACCCATAGATTTTCCTGGCTTCCTGTCACAGTATTCTACTACACATTTTTGGTAAAAAAAAATCCCAATAAGCATATATTGCTTGGTTTGCACAAAAGGTATAGCGTCTACAAATTATGGAATATACATGTATTTATTTTTTTACTAGTAATGGTGGCATCAGCAACTTATAGTGGGACTGCGATATTGTGACAGACATTCAGACACTAACTGACACTTTTGACACTCTTTGGGGACCAGTGACGCTAATACAGTGATCGGTTCTAAAAAATATGCACAGTCACTGTACTAATAACACTGGTTGGAAAGGGGGTAACATCAGGGGCAACCTGTGTGCCTAGCTTGTGTTTTTCTAAGCTGTGGGAGGTGCTTTAAATAGGGGAAGACATGAATCTATGTCCTTGCTTTGCAGAGACACCAGATCCATGCCTTCTCTCCTGTCAGAACCGTGATCTGCCTTGTTTACTGCTGTTCTGCCTTTGCTTGATCATCGACGGGTGCTATGGACACTGAGTCTGCGTACCCACTGCTGCGCTCCCACTGTGTATGATCATAGTGGGAGCGAGCCGCTGGCAGTGCGCATGCACGTACCGTACCTGGAAGAGCCGGATCACGTATATATATGTGATCCGAAGCACAAATGCTGCACTGTAGAAGTAAAACTGCTATGGGGCGGACCTGAAGTGGATATAAACATTACATTCTTATGCATATGTGAACAAATGTGAACCTGTGTATTTACAGTATACCCTATACCAGGGTTGCATTTTTCACCTAGTCCAGTACTGAGTGCAAATATGTATTTATTTTTTAAACTTTGCACACACATGTGCTAAGCAAAGCATTGAGTGTGGACTGCAGCACTTTTACTGGTACATATTGTGGTTGTGAATATATTTGATGGATTAGGTGTGCTTTTGTAATGTAAATATAGTGTTACATTGTATCTCCTTAAGAGTCCAGCTGTTCTAATTATAAGTAGATAAGTACATGTATATCTGTGGACCTGACATTCTGTGCATGGTAGCTGCTGAGGCCGCTGAGACTCTGCAGTGATGGTACAAATCAGAATTTACTGGCATTTTCAGCCCACCATCAGATAACAGCTGGCTCACACTTGCATATCTATATAATGAGCAGGGAGGATGAGCTGTTTTACATTCTCAAGTTTTATGTTATGACTTTAACCTGTGAAATTGTGTATTATAGATGCCGGTCTGAGAGCACAGGTGTTTTCTCATAGGATTTTTCTTGCAATTTTTTTTTTTGCAATAGGTTCTAAGTTATTTGCAGTCAATAAACAAGAAAATGTCCTTCGAGAGGTGAGTTTCTATGGCAAATTAAATTTGCTATCATCAGTGGTAGAGAGCACTCAATGAAGAAAGTCGTTTCTGATCTTTGTGAAAACAGCCTTTTGAGAGGTAGGGATTGTAGGATCCTACAAGCACTGATTCCTAGACGCATGTCTTCTCAGGAGCAGAGCAAAACACCTAAATAAGAACATGTCCAGTTATACTTTACATTGCGTTCAGCAAAAGACCCCAGTGCAGCTTGATGCAGCCAAGTTTCAGATGGTCTCTTTAACCACTTCAGCCCCGGATTTGCCACTGTAGGACCAGAGCACTTTTTGCATTTCGGCACTGCGTTTCTTTAACTGACAATTGCGCGGTCGTGCGACGTTGTACCTAAACAAAATTTGCGTCCTTTTTTTCCCTCAAATAGAGCTTTCATTTGGTGGTATTTGATCACCGCTGCGTCATTTCTGATCACTGCTATTAACAAAGAAAGAGCGACAATTTTGCAAAAAAAAAAAAAAAAAACAATGTTTCTTACTTTTTGCTAAAATACAAATCAAAAAAAAAAATATAAAATTTTTTTTTCATTGGTTTTGGCTGATTTATATTCTTCCTCATATTTTTGGTAAAAATAAAAAAATTGCAATTGACGTTTATTGATTTGTTTGCGCAGAAGTTGCCGATTTTACGTTTGATGAGAATTCATTTCTGGGGTTTTCATTTTTTTTTAAAATTTTTTACTAGTAATGGCATCGATCTGCGATTTTTAGCGGTACTGCGATATTGCGGCGGACATGTCGGACCATTTTGACACTTTTTGGGACCATTGGCAAAAATATACGGTGATCAGTGCTATAAAAATGCACTGATTACTGTGTAAATGCCATTGGCAGTGAAGGGGTTAACCTGCAGGGGGCAGGGAAGGGGTTAACTGTGTTCCCTAGGTGTGTTCTAACTATGAGGGAGCTGGGCTACCTTGGGCATAAGAGATGTAACTGATCCCAGTGACAGGGATCAGTAGATCTCTTATGTCCCCACTGACAGAGCGGGGAACCGCCGTGTTTACATTGGCGGTTACCCGACGAGCCACGGGCACATTTCATACACTTGACCTCCAAACTCTGTATGCTGAGCTGTATATGATATACGGCTGACACTATAATGAGGTAGGGAGGGGAAAACCATCACTAACCACCATTAAAAGGGGTGAGGACCTTCCCTGACCATCAATGCCTGAGAAGGGAGGGAGCGGGGCTAATTTACTAACCACCAATGGCTGGAAAGGGGTAGGGGGAGTTTTCTTTCCACCAGCGCCTTGGAAGTGGGGATTCTTCCTCCGATTGATTTCTTAGACTTACCCTGACGGTGGGAAAGGCTGTGAAATTAGTGTGTGGTGTATATGTGAGTATGCTCAGGCTCCATAAAGCCATGCCCAATATGAAACTTAATTAACCACATCAACTCTTCGCAGCAGCGCAGGCTGCAGGTCCTTTTTTCCCTGAACTGTCACTCTTTATTCAGTTCTAAAGTTGGCAGAGATGTAAAAGTAATGTACAAATAGCTCCACAACTCTATATTTAACCCACTGCGGGCAACCTGATGTGAAATAAATATTAACAATTTCAGGGTTTTTTTTCTAACCAGTGATGAATCCTAGGAGCTGTTAAAAGGTCAAGTTGAAAAAATGACAGTCAGCCTGAACATCTATTCCTACACCAGTGGGTGTTTTTAACATTGGCCCCAAATAACTTTTGGTATTTAATGTAGGGATCCTGACTGGAACTTTGGCTGGAAAATGGTTAGTAATTTTCTTGGCAATATGACTGACAAGTTCCAGAATTATTCAATATATAATCTTATGTTTGCATAATACAATAGTGCAGTTCTTTCCACCATACATAGCATGTCAGTATGTCTGAATAATAGGGTCCTTGTGGCAGTGGTGAGGGTGGGATGCAGTTAAATGGTTACGTCATCCGCTCATCATGTTTTTTTTCCACAACTGTCAATCATCAAAGACCTACACATATCACCATAATATCACTATCCTTTGCAATATATATGTGCAGGACTGTGTTTATATGATACACATTCTTTTTTTTATGTTAGATTTTGGCTCAAGTTATAAGGTCATTTAATTAGTGGCATTACTGATTTGACCCCCGGGCCTTTTCTGTCACTTTTTGTTTACATGTAAAAATCTGTATTTTTTGCTACAAAATTACTCAAACCCATCAAACATTTTATATATATATATTTAAAGGAGAGGCCCTAGAGAATAAATGGGTGGTGGGTGTTATGTCACATGGTATTTGTGCTGCAGTTTTTCAAATGCAATTTTCTTGGAAAAAATAGGATTTTTTTTTAATGCACATAAAAACACAATATAATACCCAATTGTTTGGTAAAATTTAAAAGATGATGCTATGCCGAGTAAAGAGATAACAAACATGTCACGCTTTAATTTTGCTCACGCCCATGCAATGGTGACAAACAACGTAAATTTTATTATCCATAGGCGATAATTTAAATGCCTTTACAGGTTACCACTTTAGATTTACATGGGAGGTCCACTAGAATTACTGCTAATGATCTGACATTCACGATGATACTTCACCTATAAATGATTGGTGTTTGCATGCGTGTGGGACCGTCATGCGCATTCGCCTTTGAGCGTGAGCACCGAGGGCTTTAAAAGTATATTTATTTATTTTTGTTTTTACACTATCTCTTTCATTTTTTTTTAAAATCACTTTTATTGTTATCACAGGAAATGTAGATATCACCTGTGATAGCAATAGGCAGTGACAAATACGCAATGATATCGTAACCCAGAAGCCATGAGCATAAATCCCTTCCAGTTTTCCCGGATGTATGCAACCCCATTTTTAAACTTGAAAAGCATTTGATCACACCGATCTTGGGGTGATCAAATTATTTTAAGGGCAGAGGAGAAATCTGGGGTCTTATAGACCCCAGATCTCTCCCTAAAGAGTACCTGTCACATGCCTATCGGTGTCACAAGGGATGTTTACATTCCTTGCAACAGCAATAAAAGTGCTAAAAAAAATAAAAATATAGCGACAGTGTAAAAATATTAAATAAATACATACATAATTTAAAAAAAAGTAAAGCTCCCCCCCCCATGCTCCCACGCAAAGGTGAATGCACACGTCGGCCCCGCATGCACTCAAACAGTGATCGTCCCACACATGTGAGGTATCACTGTGAACATCAGATCACGGGCAGTAGTTCTAGCACCAGACCTCATGTGTAAATCTGAAGTGGTAACATGTAAAGGCTTTTAAAGCTTCGCCTATGGATAGCAAAATGTACGTCATTTTTCACCAGTGCACGGGCGTGTGCAATTTTAAAGCATGACATGTTTGGCATCTACTTTTTCTAAATTTTCTAGCAAAAAGTACTGATTGTTCCATGTAAACAAAATGTGGGAGGAAAGGCCTGGTATTAAAGTGATACCAACGTCTTGTTTTTTTTTGGGTTTTTTTTAGTTAAAAATAAAAAGCATGTTATACTTACCTGCTCTGGGCAGTAATTTTGCAAAGAGCAACCCATATCCTCCTCTTGGTGCTCCTGGCCCATCCCTCCTGTTGAGTGCCCCCACAGCAAGCAGTTCGCTACGGGGGCACCCGAGCCAAGCCGTAGCTCCCTGTGTCCATTCAGACACGGAGCTGTGACCCGGCCCTGTCCCCTTTCTCTCCTCATTGGGTGACTGACTTTGATTGACAGCATCAGGAGCCAATGGCACCACGCTGCTGTCTCAGCAGCTCCTGGGCAGCTAAGACAATCCTACAACATTGCTGTATCTAGAGGGGGCTCAGGTAAGTATTAGGGGGGCTGAGGGAGGCTGCTGCACACAGAAGGCTTTTTATATTAGGGCCAGCTCACAACACATGCAGTCCAGTGTGTTTTTTTCTGCGTCAACAATGTATGGAAAGTAGGTTATGTGGTTTCCAATGACATAGTTTACACCAGTGCAGTCAGTTCCAGGACTTTTCAGTTCCCGAAAAAAAAATAGAACATGTTGCATTTTTCCTGCACTGGACTGTACTGGAACGCAGTAAAACGCATAAAAATGCACTGAAAAGCACTGGAATACACTGCAACGCATCAAAAATGCATCAAAAACACACTGGACCCTAGTATAGTGAAAAAATACAGGAAAAAAGAAAAAAAAAGAGCACGTGGAATGCATCCGGAAATGCACCAAAAACGCACTGGAACGCGTTAAAAACTTGTATGCAGAAAATGCATTAAGATAAAAAAACTTCTGACTTTACAATCACTTTAAAGTATATAAATATATAAAACAATGGCATGTGAAAATGAGTGGGGTATATTAGGCAGGAAGTGGACACGTTGTCCCTGAAGTTTATGTGTTGAAAGCAGAAAAAATAGGCAAGTATAAGGATTTGAGCAACTTTTAACCACTTCCAAGGACCGGAAGGATTTCCCACGTTAGGACCAGAGCACTTTATGCGATTCGGCACTGCGTCGATTTAACTGACAATTGTGCGGTCGTGCGACGTTGTACGCAAACGAAAATTGTGTCCTTTTTTTCCCACAAATAGAGCCTTCTTTTGATCCCCTCTACATCATTTCTGATCACTGCTAAAAAAAAAAAGAGCGACAATTTTGCAAAAAATATATATATATATATTTCTTACTTTTTGCTAATATACAAATCAAACAAAAAATATAAAAAAAAAATGTATTCATCGGTTTTGGCTGATTTATATTCTTCCTCATATTTTTGGTAGAAAAAAAAATTGAAATCGGCGCTTATTGATTGGTTTGCGCAAAAGTTGCCTCTTTAACAAACCATGAGAATTAATTTCTGGCGTTTTTACAATTTTTTTTTTTTTTTTTTTACTGTTAATAGCGACGAGCTGCGATTTGTATCGAGACTGCAATATTGGGGTGGACATGTCGGACATTTTTTACACTTTTTTAATACTAATGACATATATATACAGTGATCAGAAATTTAAATATCCACTGATTACTGTATAAATGTCATTGGCATTGAAGGGATTAACCTGCAGGGGGAGATCTAGGGGTTAACTGTGTTCCCGAGGCGTGTTCTAACTGTAAGGGGGGCTAGGCTACCACGGGCATAAGAGATCTAACTGATCCCAGTGACAGGGATCAGTAGCTCTTTTAAATGCCCACTGACAGAGCGGGGAACCGCCGTGTTTACATTGGCGGTTCCCCGTTCTTCCTCTCTGCCAGGCAATTGCGGCTTGCCGGCAGAGATCGAGTCCACCCGAGCCGCGGCCACACTCCTACAGCGTACGCGTGAGCCACTGTTTATAGACGGCTATTCGCAGGATGCTGCCACTCCGCAGCAATAAAAGTATGCAAGCCTGTCGGGAACCTGTTAACAAGGGCCATAGTGTCATCTATCCAGTCGAGAACTGCAGCTCTTCTGGGTTTTTCCAGGCCTGCAGTGGTCAGGGCCTACCAAAATTCGTGCAAGGAAAGAAAACTGGGGAACCGGCGACATGGTCATGGGAGGCCAAGGCTTATTTATTCATATGGGGAGCGAAGGCTGGCCCATGTAGTCTGATCCAATGGGAGAGATACATATGTTATATGTTTATGTTCTGTGTAAGATGAGATTCAGCAGTTCTGTAAATGTAACTAAAGATCGCAACAATTGAAACATTGGTATATCTAGACCTGTCATAATGCAGCTAGGGATAAGTGAAAGGCAGGCCGCAGCCAAAATAAAGTGTACACTCCTTTGTTCATAGACTGCTTGCTCTTCTTCAAATCAGGGTTTCTATTTTGTGGAGGTATATTTTTTTTGTTTGTCTTTGACTCTTGCCTTTGCTTTTTTAATGAAGTATTGGCAGCGTATATTTGTTGCAGGCACAGGCAAAGCTTCTCTTAATATACACAAGCAGTGGCTGCCACCACCACAACCCGTTTTAACAGAAACACACCATTCACAGCATTTGCTGTAGCAATTCTGACCCTAATAACTGCCTGTAGCACTCACTGCTACTCCCAGATGGGAATGTAACAGAGTTTAAAATATGGTAGGTTTCTTCTACAGAGAGGCAATACTTTTTTTTAGTTTCTGATTTAGAGCATATAGAGATTCAGCTAAATGACTTTAAAATATATTAAAAAAAAAACAAAAAGAAAAACACTGCAAAAAGACAAAAACAACAACTACAAAATAAACTACGGTAAATTAAAAGTAAAAAGTGCATCCCTCTCCTTTCTTCTATGTTAAAATGTTTATAAATTCCTAAATTATGGACCGTACAGGTATTTATAAGCCTGCGTTCACACCGGTGCAATCCAACTTGGGAGGACTTTTCTAGGCAACTGACAGCACGACTTTCAGAGCTACTTCAGGGACTTCAGGCGACTTTACAACACGACTTATGCCAGGTGCATGAGGCAGCAAGAGACATAGGAGGTCAAGAAGGAGTGTTGGAGTGCTGGCAGTTAGAAGAAGGAAATTTTGGAGGGGGCTTCAACTGGGATGTCTTATCCCTTCTTGATACAAGGGGAACAATCAAGGGGATCTACTGCCAGCACCCAAGAGTGAGCCCAAAATGACACACTCTGAGGATGTCACAAAGAAACTCTTTGATGCATTTCATGTTGGTGTCTGGACCCTGTGGGATTAGCTGCAGTGGGAAAACCTAATAGGATGGCTGTTCTTCCACAGGGTGGCTTTGCTTTAAACTTATTGCTAACACAAATCTTCCCTTTGTGTGCAGCACATCACTGCATACTTGTGGGGTACACGTGTTTGCACCAAAGCACCACATTTTTATCCCTCCCCACTTGTAATAGCTACCCCTTCTATTAAAAAACAAGGTGAGGCAGGACCCAAAATGGAAGGCAGAGTCTCTGCACAGCATAGGCAACCTTGGCACTACCTTTCAAAATAACAAAGTCCTATGGCTAAACATAGCCTTTATTTAGTATTGAATAAATAAGATTTACAGTGAATCAATAAAAATCCAAATGCAGAGGGTTTAATGTCAGTCAAGAAGACAGTGGACAGTGGATGGACTAAAAGGTCAGCTGAGTGGAAACTAAAGCAACATGAAATCGTCAGATAAATGCAATGAAACCGTCTGTAGCCCTTTTCCTTGGTGAATTAAAAAATTATGCATGACTGGCAAAGGTGGTGGCTACAACGAATATTGCCTTGTAAGTGAGAATAGAGAGAGGAATGTCTTTGACCTGCACTACTTATAGCATTGCTGTGTACCTCAAGGCACAAAACATTTATATCTGAGCATTGTGGTGTGCTGTAGTGCAGGTGCATCATTTTACTGTATATCTGCACTGGGGTGCAATTAAGAATGAATAATACCACACTTATGCATTGCATTGTGATATACACGTGTTCTTACACATGCCAACTCTTCAGTTGACTGGTAATACAAAGAATCAGAGGTTGGACAGAGCATGGATATATTGATGCAAAAATTATACACTTATAAAATATTAAAGCAGCATTAAACCCAAAACCGAAAAAGTAATATATTGCGGCTTACCAATCCATAGAAGTGATGGCTACATTAGCTTTCTATTTTAAGCTTGTTTTATTTTTATTTCACCTCGCGATCCAGCCAGTAACACACTTTCTGTCTTAGGATGTCTGCATCCTGGATGAAGTAAAAAAGCAGATCTTTGGACAGCAGCATTGTCAGTCTGGGGAGAGGCTAACAAATTGAAGTTGACCACCAGCTAACACTTTATAAGCAGTTACAGTTTTTTTCCTTTTGAGATAAAGGTTTTACATAAATGCATAAAAGCTAACCATTGTAAGCACCCCCTCAGTGTTAAATGGTTTGTCTCAATTCTCTGACTGCTACTTTGTCTAGACAGCTTGGTCTGTTAAAGTATATTGAACATGATTGCTGGTTGGATCACCATGTGAAATAAAGGAAACAAGCTTAAAAAAGAAAACAAATGCGTGCGGGCACCTCATCTAAGAATTGGCAAGCTGCAATTTAATACATTTTGCTTTCTGGGTTTAATACCGCTTTAAGTATTTTATATGGTGCAACATAACAATATACAAGCATATCCCTGTTAGTATCATTTGGTAGAGAAAAGTTTGGTCCAAAGGGACACCATATACATGTATATTTTATTCATTAACAAATTGTTGATATATTTTCCTGAATAACTTTTTGTAAAAGTCCTTCACAACTTATATGTAGGATGAGTTTTAAATAACAAATTAAGGTCCCTTTTACACATGCGGACAGTTCATTTCATCAGTTCAGTAGTTTTTTCGAAGAAAAAACGGATGAAGTTTACATCAGTTTTTCTTCAGCTAGAGTCCTTAACCATTTGAGTCCCGGAGCCATTTTTCATGCAGGGACGGACAGTTTGTTCATTTACATCAGTTTTCATCGGATCCGTCTTTTTAGTGGACGAAAAATAGGGCTTTGATCCGTTCCAAAAAAAAAAGGATGAAGACGGAAGCGGATATAAATGGATGTAAATGGATGATCATCCATTTACATAATTTTTTCCATAGAGATGCATTGATGTCCGTTTTTTCACCCGCCAACGGAAGGATGAAAAATGAACAAACAGTCCGTCTTAAAGTGGAAATTTACCCATAACAACTTGATAAAAAAAATGTTCTTTAGCAAGGAACATACACTCCACAATTAATAATAATTAATTAATAATTATGCTACTAAAATTAGTGTATCTTGTAAATGGCCTCCAGTATTGCTCCTGTTTCTTCTTGCTTGAGGCTGACATTTTGCCGAAGCCCAGAGCCCCTGAACAGCAGTAAATCATAAAGTGGAACTAAACCTAATGATTTAACAGTTACATTCCCGGAATGCCGTGATTGCCATCTGTCACATTTGCTTCTGTCCCCAACCAAACTGTCAAACCATCAAATGACTGGTATCATGACTGATCACATGTGTAGCACCATGGCAGTTGCACATCAAACAGAAGCAGCTTCCTTGGCTGTAAAGGATAGGAGGGCTTAATTCAAGGCTG
The DNA here is from genome assembly GCA_018402905.1 of Glandirana rugosa. NCBI lineage: Eukaryota > Metazoa > Chordata > Amphibia > Anura > Ranidae > Glandirana > Glandirana rugosa. The sequence continues at coordinate 1,585,411 of BLSH010241805.1, forward strand.
TCAGCAGAACGGCCTCTACAAACTCAGCAGTGCCTAAAAATGGAGAGCAAATGAGCATGTGCAATGCAGGATGAGACTGTATTCCTGCATTTTAAACAGTATAGACACTTATTTTTGATGCTTTACACGCAAAAGGGGCCAGTCTGAAGTGATCTAGTACGATTTAATTTTCTGACTAAAGTTCCACTTTAAAGGAATTGTAAAGGCAGAAGGTTTTTTTTATCTTAAGGCATTCTATTCTGTGTGCAGCAGCCACTCTCAGCCCCCTAATACTTACTTGAGCCCATCATTATCCAGCAATGTTGCAGGACAGCAGCGCGGCACAATTGGCTCCTGCTGCTGTCAATCAAAGTCAGTCAGCCAATCAGGAGAGAGAGAGGGGTCACGGCTCTGTGTCTGAATGGACACAGGGAGCTGTGACTAGGCTTGGGTGCCCCCACAGCAAGCTGCTTGTTGTGGGGGCACTCAACAGGAGGGAGAGGCCAAGAGCACAGAAGAGGGACACAAGAAGAGGATCCGGGCCACTGCACAGAGCAGGTAAGTATGACATGTAAAATTACAACTGTGCAGCGCTCAAGGAAATTAAAAAATGAATCATCAAGTCCATGAATAAATCCATAAAGGCATCCTCCTATGGTGTCAGACAAGTGTCATAAATGCATGCAGACGACTTCACAAGTGAAGGAAAAGTGCTCCCAGGCCCGCCACCAGTAACACCAGGGATCGATTATCGCCTCTGCCTTTTTCTGGGAAAGGCAAACCCTTCTGTGCAAAGATATAGAGAGAAGCCTGCTATGGCTAGGTCCTCCCAGTGCCTCTTCAGCTCAATATTCCCAGAAAACAAACAAATATTATATAGTGCTCTCTGTAACAACCTTCAATTTATTCAGATAAAAACTTATTGCACTTACATTTCCTGACACTGTATCCCAGTGCTCAGTTTGAACGCAGATAATGTAAAAACTCAAGCAGCTTTAAAATCCAGATAGGACATCAATAATGTGCGCACATCAATCTGCTCATACCGGACTGCGGGTGACGTCACTTCCTCTTCCGTACACGTTGCGTTCAACCGGAACTTCTTCAGCGGATGTGGAAATGACGTCAACTTCCGCTATTTGTTGTATGACATGTTTGTTATTTAAAAAAAAAACAAGACTTTACAATCACTTTAAGCTTACAGTTTGTAAAGTCAAAGAAAAGTGCACAGATCCTGACTGATTAGCTTCTTCCCCAGAGTAGCTGGGGAATGACAACTCTGAACCCCGGAAGCGACATAGCCTGAAAGCATGTTTCCACTACCTTAAAAGGGATCAGGTGACTCTAGATCACTTTTCGTCCACCGGTTGAAAAAATAAGTACCAAACTCACAGCTTGTTTCAACTCCTTGAATACTAGGATTTTTATAAACATACCATGGTAGACAAAGGGTTAATCCCACCAGGTGAAACATGTTAGGAGTGGTCCTGAAGGTAGAAGCTTGTTGGCTGTTTAAAATTTTGCCTTTGAAGCAGTGTTGGCTGGTGCTCCATTATTTGGGGGGGGGGGGCGCAAACAAACACCCACCGTTCGGTCGGTTGGTGCGTAAGCCAAACCCCTCACCCTCCCTGTCGCTCACCTGTCAGACCGCCCGCCAAACCTGCACTTATCCCATCTAGGTCGGCGGCTTCCTCTGTGTCTCCTCCTACTCTACGGCTTTCCCTGCGTCTCCTCCTACTTGGCAGCTCCCTCCTCAACGGCCAATACAGTCACTTCTCCTCTCAGCCAATCTGGTCTTAAGACCCGCTTCCTAATTGGCCGGAGGAGAAGCAGGAAGACAATAGCAAATATTACTTTGCTATTGTCACACAACTGGGTGGGCTCAGGGCACGGAGTCCACCCTCTTTTGAAGTCAATTAGAGCCTCAGGCTCTAATCATGTGCTTCAAAAAAAAAAGAAACCCACTGAAATCCATGCACCCTGCATGTAGATTAGGGGACGGGTGCATGGATTAGGGGGTCGGTCCTAATGGAGTGGCCACCACTGCTTTGAAGACTTCATCAGTGTGAAATTTTGCATTTAGATTATTCTGAACAAATTAAAGTTAATACTATTATGTGAAAATAAATACTTTATGTTCATTAAAGCATGTCTAATGTAGCATCTCTGTAGTGCGCAGCATCAAAAAATTTAATCAAAAGAGCAAAAGCAGGTACCTTGGTGTAAGGGGCTGCTAAATAACGTGTCGTGCATGAAGCCTGTTATGGGTTTTATTCGGCAGGTGTTTCAGTCAAATTGTTTGGCTGAAGAAGACAGTCTGTATTTGGCAGGCTTCAAATTCCAGAGGGGCTTCAGCGAAAAATTTGCCGCTGCTCTCTGCTATTTTAACAAATGTTTTGATTTAGAACATGTTTAGTGGTGCATCATGTGTAAACTCTCAACAGTGTAACAACAAATAGCACAGCTCTAAAACATGCCAAATTTAGCTGTAAACTAAAACCAGATTGGCTCATTCCAGTCCACTATGGAATGGTGTGATGCAATGTATTCTTCATTCAAGCTTTACAAAATAATTCAATATTTATTTGTTAATGAAAGCTTTTGCAGGTTAGAAATCACAAATATACTATTTTTAAAACAGATGAAAAGGCATTTTATAATGGACTGCCCAAATGGTACATCTTCCTTTATTATAGTTTGTTCACTCTGTCGGAGATTAGCTCGTGGGGATCACTTTTCAGGGGAAAAGATTCAGCATGGATGTCAGTCTCTTTAAAGTCTGGCGGCTTGCCAGGTTTATTTTTACATGTTTGCAAGATCAAAACAGAAACAGAAAACAAAACCTTGCCTTCTGGCGCTACACTAAACAAAGATATTCCTCTCTATACAGAGAGAGGGAGACAAGGTGCGCCAGACCTGAGTGCAGTATATCAAGCAACAATTTATTAAAATCAAGGAGCCGTAGACCATAAGTGATGTCAGCAATCGTATTGGGCACGTCCGATTCCGCTGGACTTCCGGCTTCCGGTCTACGGCGCTTGTGCGGTCCAAGATCGCACACAGACAGCTGCAGACAGCTGGCTGGCCAGCCAGCCATCTCCTTCTCCTGTTCCACCCTGGATTTTAGTTCCGGATTGCATGAAGATATGGGACACAGCTATCTGGTCTCAAGCCGGTTCACATGCCTGTTATTTTAGAATATTTGTGAGTACCCATTTGGCTCCTTGATTTTAATAAATTATTGCTTGATATACTGCACTCAGGTCTGGCGCACCTTGTCTCCCTCTTTCTTCCCAGAGAGCTGCTTATACTCTCTTGGTTGCTGCCCCTGTTTGCTGGTACATCACTGCAACATCTACACAACTGTGGACTTTTTAAAATAAGGACTTAAAAGGACTATCTGTCTGATGGTGTCCTTTGCCATCTAGTGACCGTGTCTCCTAAAACTGCCCCTTACTACTGGCGCCATTCTCCACCATCTATTCCTCTCTATACAGTGTGGGGCTGTCCCCGACACCCACAAAACATAAGCACATTGCAAACCTTGTTTTAAGGCTGCATTCACACCTGAGCGACATGTCTTTGAGCTTTTTCCGGCATTTTGACACGCGTTTTGTCACACGACTTTGGATGATTTTTTCCTTTGTATACAGCGTTTTTGGGCTTTAGGCTTTTATGTATTAGCCAATAGACAATACTATATCTGTTGCATCATTTGTTGCTAGGTAGTTCAGTTTTTTTTAGCTTTTATTTAAGCTGAAAATAGTACAAACACGCGCGACAAAATGCGCAAAAATGCCCGAATTGCGCGTTTCCATTCATTACTATGGGATACAAACGCCGGATTCTGCCCAATTCGCGTGACAAAAATACCTCCGGGAACTTTTTTGAGCTTCAGCCATTTGGCTTCAGGCATTTTTGAGTGGAGATGTGAACCATCTCCATAGAGAATCATTGATTTTTTCCCCTCCAGCATTTTGTAGCTTCAAGCTTCAAGCATATTCAAGCTACACAATGCTCAGGTGTGAATGGGGCCTTAGCACACAGAGCTCTCTCAGCCTTCTCCCTCTGAGATCCAGGATAGAGCTCAAGTGGGATCTCTTCCTTATCATTAAATGCAGGTGAAGAGGGGTTTGAGTAGACCAGAAAGTCCGGGCCAGAACCAGCTGTGCCACGGTGGCAGTCAAAACCTGAGTCGGACTCCCACTATTCGCCTCAAAATGATCGCATGCGAGGCGACAAGTATCACCCATCCATTGTCGTGCCTCGCATAACGTCATAACTCGTATATGTGTGATTTGTAAAAATCTCCCTTACAATACATTATTTCTGTGTGTTTTTCTGCAGTCATGTGGTCGCTAACCCATTGTCTCGGTGCTCTGCATAGTCAGCAATAGGCAAAGATCTCGCTGACGAATAACAGCAAAAGTAGAAGTGGTCACCTCTAATCGTCTCCTGCCCACTTATGCCCTGATATAGAAAACCTGAAACAAGGCTAAACATTTGCAACGGGTTACAGGTTTCACCCACTACAGCCCCATCTGGCATAAGGATAATTACCCTAAATTGGGAAAGCTGCAACAGGGCCCGCGGTGGCATAAGTGGGGATGACTCTACACTATATTTTTAAGGATGGTATTTTATGTTCCTTTGAGGAAGTACGTGTAAAATTCTCCTTGCCATTGTTCATGCTTTTCTACTCTGTCCAACTGAAACACTCTATAGTGGCCCAGGGCTTGGCAGTGGAGTGGCAACAAACCCCAACGACTGGTGTTTCACATGATGGCCGAATCAGTTTCCACAAAGGGTTTTATCTTGCATTGCTATGCAATGCTGCTTAATGACTTTTTGATGTATCTTCCCCTGAAAGCAGGCGAGAGATTTTGGCCCCTTTGTGGACGATCAGTTGCAGGAGGTGCTACAGGCAATGCTCCAATGTTCCCTTATTGTGACCCAAAGGCTCATGCAATTATATATAGTTTTGAGGGTGCACTTTACCCCAGTTAAGTTGCATAAAATGGGCATTCTAGATATCCCCACCTGTAGTAAATGTTCAAGGGGCCATGGGGACTTGTTCCATCTGACCTGGCAGTGTGCCAAGTTTCACACTTATTTGGCAGGAGTAATGCAAATGTTAATCACAGTATTTCAAATTTCTATACCGCTTGACCCCAAGCCTTGTCTTTTGGGCATTTTAGACAATTTCCAACTTTCTGTCCATATTAGAAAAGCTGTGACTAGAGCTCTCTTCCAAGTCACAAGGATCATACTTAGATACTGGAAGTCTACTGACTCCCCATTTCACAAGGAATGAGTGCTGGGTATAGGTGAAACTCTTAGACTGGAAAAATATATCAGCACAGGGGATGCCCCTGCAAATGTAAAAATCTTTGGGGCCATTGGCTGTATACCTCGGGCCTGATTTCATTAGAATTGTTAAAGAATAGGTTACTCATTGGTTAAGCCATGTCCCCTTAATAGGATAACTTCATTATGCATGTATTGGTAGTGGGATCGAAATGTGGTTATTCACTCTGCTGTTGCTTACTGACAAAACTGTACTGTCTTTTGCAAAAATGGTGAGCTAAGGTTGTACAACTGTTTATATTAGATAAAATGGAATCATTTCTGTGCTGTGTGTCAACAATAATGCATAGAAAAATTACTGACACATAAGTAGTATAGTCAACTTATAACATAGATCGTAGAAAAAGTGTAGCGCCCAGAGATAAAGTATCAAACAGTTCAAAATACAGATATATAGCAGTCATAACATAGAGAATAGTCCATAAAAGATATTAAATTCAGCAGATCAAATAACAGTCTGTAGTCGAGGCTACTATCCCAGTGATCAAGATGTAAAACGATCATATTCAGACAAATGAACTGTTACCAACAGTTGAATTGCACACTTACTGGACTTACTGGCTGGTGTTACAGCAGCTAAAGAGCCTCAAACACATGGAAACATCTCTGGAAATAACGCAGTGATTCATCAATGCCAACAATGCAGGAGAAGATCTAACTAGAAATAAATAAGCTCACCCAGAGCCCAGAAGAATTCTCAGTATTTTATTTCCAAAAGTAAAGGTGCATGACAGAAAAGGTAAAAAACAATAAAACTCACATATGAAGCTGCTGGCAACCCGGTTTCGCTCAGCAGCAGGACGTCAATGCCAGGTATCCTGTCCCGACATGTTTCATCCAAAAGGACGTCGTCAGGGGGTCACACCTTGTTTGCTACTGTACTAGGAAGTTTGAGAAACTTGAGAGGCTGTGTTGGAAATGCTGTGCATGTTAGTATATTATCTTGTGTGTATAATTCTCTTTTGAATAAAACTTTATCTGTTTAAAAAAAAACTAAGTGGCATCACTTGGTCTGAGCATTGTTGGACAGTTAAAACTGCACCTGAGATGCCCATTTTTTTTTGGGGGGGCTATTGTGGACAAGGCCTAAAGCACCGCAATATTTATCAAAAATGCCATACCATAGGCTTGAATAATAGGACATTACTCTAAATTTTGAAAGTAAAAGTTCTGCTTTTGTGAGAATGTAGATTATTTTATGAGATACTTACACTAAGCCAACACATATTTTAAAGGGGTTGCAAACCCTCAAGGTTTTTCACCTTAATGCATTCTATGCATTAAGGTGAAAAACCTTTTCACTTGCACCAGCCCCCCCGCCCTACTTACATGAGCCCGAACCGATCCTGTGGCGGGGACGAGCCTCGGAGCTCACTTAAGCTGCTCCGGTTCTCATTGGCTGGATTGATAGCTGGGGAGCCATTGGCTCCTGCGGCTGTCAATCAAGTCCAGTGACCCGGGCCGAGTCCCGCTGTTTGTGTGAATACACACAACAGCAGGACTCGGGAGAGCGCCTGCACGGGTGACCCCAGGGAAGCCTAGTGGTCACTCAAGAAGAGGAGGAGCCCGGAGCACTGCTGGAGGGCCCCAGAAGATGGGGTTAGGGGCCACTCCACTGCACAGAGGAGTTGAGTATGACATGTTTGTTAAAAAATTAGCCTTTACAATCACTTTAAGGGCACTGTATTGGGCAGTATATTCAGTGATAGTTCTTTGACATAAGATTCTCAGAAAGTGCAAGATACAAGGCAGGGCACTTGTGCAATTATGGAAGAGGAAAAGATAAATCTCAAAATATTTTGGATGTAACCTTCAAGCAAAGTTTTTATTCAAGTGTCAAAGCAAAAAAAATTAAAATAAAATAAGCAGTACATTTCTGCAATACATGCACCTTTCTTGTGCTTTATTCTCAAAACCCATCCCCTATCACATTATCCCCAACATAGAGCCTAATCATTCTGTAGTCCTAAGAAAACAATTAGGAGGGCAAAATACCTTGAGGTAACACAGGAAGTGTGCACAAGACGCGGGACAGCTCTAAATTTCTGCCATGGCCATGGATGTTACAAAATTCTTTCAATTGTACTTTTAACAGACCATATGGTTGCAAAAAATAGACATTTATTATTAGGGTTTACATATACTTTAAGTAATCAAATGCTGTGTTCAAATGAAATATAAATTGTTTAAAAAATTATAGTATATTTTATTATGTGCAAATTGAAAAAATGTATTACATATTTGCATTCAGCAAATTCTATGTAATTATTTTCTATTATTATTCTTATTACTATTAATACTTTTTATTGTAGTTTAAACGTAAAACATAAATATACTTCTTCTGAATATGTAGGCCCACGATACAGTTTGAAAAAAAATGATATTCATAAAAACAAGAGCAAATTTGGGTCAATTTCCCTTACAATCTCTTGGGCAATGGAGTCAATTTCTGCTTGTTTCATGTGGTTTATTTTCCTAGGGTTCACAGTACGGTACAGGTTTGAAATCCGTCCTTGACTGCACACATGTGGCCAGAAAGTTATAAAAAGAGAATGAACTTCCAATCAACTTAGGTTAGTTTCCTTTATTTTGAAAGCGTTGGTGATTTCTCACAGCTTACTTCTGCGGGACACCTAACATCTCAGTCTATGGATATTTAAAGAGGAAAAAACAATCTAGTTGTAGTAAAATTGTGAAATAAGGCATGTTTTTTGTAGCTGCAGGCAACTTTAGAACGTTGTAAGATAAATGAAACAGACTCAGCCTAGTGCTGAATTATATTGTAAACAATTGTGTAATTTATGAAACAAATGCATTTTCTTGTTAATTTCCCTTTTGATTACATATAATTCAGGATATTTATAATTCCATAGGGATGCTTTAAGGGAAATTTCTTCTAACCTCCCCCGTGCTTGTAAAAAATAATCTTACTAGGTCAACAGGCTGAGCATGAATTTGTTTTGATACATCCCTGCATATCCTTTGAAATAAAATGGAGTACATTGCCAAAAATGACACTGCCATGTTTAAAGTGTTGTCTTTATGCAATGTCTGCCCATGGTTGCTGTAATGCTTTATTAATCCACAGGAGATTCCTTCCCCGTAGCAGGGGTTTGCCTGTAGGAGAGTGGTTATAAAGATTAAGCTATCTTTAACTATTTCTTTTAAGTAGAATTAAACTCGACAAAGATATTCACTATGAATTGCTTTATAGGATGGTGAATAGCTTTTGTAGCCATTTCTCCCTTGGGGGTTGCTGAATGTTGTGGTTCACCTGATCACACTGCCCTCAGTCACACTTTCTCCTCACATCAAGAGTCACAGAACAGGCCGGTACTTTGTTTTTGTGTTTTTATTAGAGGATAGAACCTGGATAGGGTAGGGATGATTTTGGGATGCCCACGGACTAACTCCTTGCTTCTCTCTCCAGCACAAACTTGGTCCCGGGCCTAGCTAGCACATGGTGAGGCCTGCTGTCTACTTTTATAAAATCATTTTTGAATGTTTAGTTGCACACTAAACTCATTTAATATTGCTTCTATAATGACTTCAACAGGGGTTTAGGCTGAAAACAATGGAGCTCCTGGAGCCAACAATCTATTGGCCATCAGTTAGGCAGCAGAGTGTGGGTTCCGGCTGCTGGAACGCTTTCTGTGTTCCAGAACTGACACTGAAACAAGGACTATACTGTAGGTAAAATTATCTTTGCCCACAAAACATTAGCTTGGGAAGAGCGGCGCAGGAGCATGTGATAATGAATGTGGCGGGGGGGGGGTAATTTTCATTGCAATGACCACCAGTTCAGTGGAGGTGAGGATGAGGATTTAAATCTCATTGCTTGCCCCACTAAGTTAAGGTGGGGGGAGGTCAGTAGTACTGAGACCAGCACTGGGGCTATTTTTTGCATCCGCTGACACCAATGTTGGGCGTTATTATCGCACACACTGACACCAATGTCAGGTGGTTATTGCTACTTCTACTGACATTAATGTTAGGGGTTATTATTGCATCCCCTGATGCCAGTTTTGAGGATTAAAGTGATTGTAAGGTCTCGTTTTTTTCCTATATAAATAACAAACATGTTATACTTACCTGCTCTGGCCCATCCCTCCTGTTCACTGCACCCGCAGCAAGCAGCCTGCTATGGGGGCACCTGAGCCGAGCCACAGCTCCCTGTGTCCATTCAGACACAGACCCCTGACCCGCCACTGCGCTCTCTCTCTCCTGATTGACTAGCTGACTTTGATTGACAGCAGTGGCAGCCAATGGAGGGAGAATCTCGGATGGCTGAGACACTTGTGGACAGAGAGGGACCTCGGGTAAGTGTTAGGGGGACTGAGGAGGGCTGCTGCACACATAAGGCTTTTTATCTTAATGCATAGAATGTATTAAGATAAAAAAAACTTATGGCTTTACAATCCATTTAATATTGCACTAATTTACATCAGTGCTGGAAGTTATTGACACCAGTGCTGGGGCTTATTATTGCATTTACAGATACCAATATTGGAGGTGTACTCCAGCTTCTTCTGGGTTCAAAAAATACAGCAGTACCAAAACTTTTTAGCGTTGTGGTGCATTAAAACCCATTTATTTTGCATGGGCTGCCTAACTTGACACAATGCACCAAAATTCGCTACTATTGTGCAGCCCTCTGGAAGTGTAACATTTATCATTTTTAAGTTGACCACCACTAACTTAAACAATAATTCCTTGCATCAAGTATTTTTAAGTAGGTAACTTCCACATTTCTTATATTGTGCTCAGAAGACTGGCAGAGGTTTCAGTGTAATTTTACGCAATCAAATTCTGTCACCAAATCCACTGACGTTTAACCACAGCCCCAGAAGGATTTATCCCCTTCCTGACCAGAGCACTTTTTGCGATTCGGCACTGCATCGCTTTAACTAACAATTGCACGGTCGTGCGACGTTCTACCCAACTGAATTGATGTCCTTTTTTTCCCCTACAAATAGAGCTTTCTTTTGGTGGTATTTGATCACCTCTGCAGTTTTATTTTTTGCGCTATAAACACATTAAAAAAACAACAATTTTGAAAAAAATTAACAATATTTTTTACTTTTTGCTATAATAAATATCCAAAAAAAATATAAAAAAACAAATTTTGGCTGATATATATTCTTCCTCATATTTTTGATAAATAAAATCACAAAACTTGCTGCGTTTACAAACCATGAGAATTAATTTATGGCATTTTTACTATTTTTATTTTTTGTTACTGGTAATGGTGGCGATCTGAGATTTTTATCGGGACTGCGATATTGCGGCACACAGATCGGATATTTTTTACACTTTTTTGGGACCATTGACACTTATACAGCAATCAGATCTAAAAATAGCCACTGATTACTGTATAAATGTCACTGGCAAGGAAGGGGTTAACCTGCAGGGGGCAATCAAGGGGTTAATTGTGTTCCCTAGGCATGTTCCAACTGTGTGGGGACTGGGCTGGCAGGGGCATGACAGATATAACTGATCCCAATGACAAGGATCAGTAGATCACTGTCATGCCCACTGACAGAACGGGGAACTGGCATGTTTACATCGGTGGTTCCCCATTCTTCCTTTCTAGAAGGTGATCGCAGGTCGCCGGCGGACATCGTGTCCGCCCGACACATAGCCAAACTCAGCGCGGCGAGCACGAGAGCGCGCCCGCCCGCAACTGCGCAGATGGTCGTTTATAAAAAACGATCTGCACAGTGGAGCCAACTTGCTGCAGTAAATGTATACAGGGTGGTCGGCAAGTGGTTAAATCTCCTATGTGATTTCAAGGTAGAAAATAGTTACTGATTCATACTAAAGGGCATGTAAGCTCTAACAGTCAATGTCTCTTATTTGATCCATTTTGGTCTGTTAAATATCCCATTGAAAGCATTTTGTTATATTTATTTTGTAAGTGCAAAAAAATGTTTTTAGTCAGTAATTCAGAGCTGCCTTGTGAGACGGACTGACACCGCTTATTCCACAAAATTGCTGCATGTTTCCACAATAGGAAATTAAAATTCTGAGTGCATTTCTGGAGGATTAGTATTTGTAGGGTTTTAAAAGGAAAAAGACACAGAGAAATGTATGTATTACAGAGATGTACTACTAGTTTTTTTTTTCATTTTGACTTTCATATGCGTTAGTATATTAATTGTATTGCAGGATACTGTAGATACAAAGGAAATAAGCAGTGATCGTGCCCTAAAATATGTAAATCCTGGGTTGAAATAATTTGCCTTATAAACGTCATCATAGAACTTTGGATCACACATCGGGAGGCAGGAGGGACAGCTGTCCGAGGTGCAGTAATTTAATGTGAATGTTTTATTTATATTGTTTTACGAAAGTTACCCTATAAATTGTCTGGTTTTACCTAGTTT
>BLSH010241805.1:1604039-1643701 GCA_018402905.1 Glandirana rugosa
AGCATTCCTAGATGAACAGTTTCCTGGAAAGTGGATTGGTTGTCGTGGGCCAGTTGAATGGCCCCCAAGGTCTCCCGATCTGACCCCCTTAGACTTTTATCTTTGAGGTCATCTGAAGGCAATTGTCTATGCTGTGAAGATACGAGATGTGCAGCACCTGAAACTACGGATACTGGAAGCCTGTGCTAGCATTTCTCCTGCGGTGTTGCTATCAGTGTGTGAAGAGTGGGAGAAGAGGGTTGCATTGACAATCCAACACAATGGGCAGCACATTGAGCACATTTTATAAGTGGTCAGAAACTTGTAAATAACTCATGAAAGAATAAAGTTATGTTAAAACCAAGCACACCATTGTTTTTCTTGTGAAATTCCCAATAAGTTTGATGTGTCACATGACCCTCTTGAAAAAACAAAAGTTGGATTCAAAATGGCAGACTTAAAAATGGCCGCCATGGTCACCACCCATCTTGAAAAGTTTCCCCCCTCACATATACTAATGTGCCACAAACAGGAAGTTAATATCACAACCATTCCCATTTTATTAAGGTGTATCCATATAAATGGCCCACCCTGTAAATTTATGCTGAAAATGTAACTTGGAACAAGGTACCCTATATCACATATTCTGGCTATTCCCATCATTGGAAACCTTCTGGAAAGGAGTCAGAACCATAGCTCTTGCATACCCCACAAATCTTAGAGCAGGTTGATTCCCAGGCACCTATTGAATGTGGCCTGTATTCCTGCAAAATACCCTTCCCACCCTTGATACCAATGTGGCTTGAAGAGATCAGAAACCTCATCCTTCCTTCCTAAAACAAATGAGAAATATATCTTTAAACATGGTATTACTGGAAGGATTTTGCCTTTTAGATTAGGGCAAAGCCCTAATGCTCCGCCTCACTTAAAGGCCACTTTTTCCCCTTTTGCAGACCACCTACACTCCATCCTGTTGCTGTTGACAGCCCACTCTCCTGCCCCGATCTGTCTCTTTCTTTGCTTTTGACCTTCAAATGAACCTTCCATCCATACACATCCTAACCCCAACTGAAAAAAACTCCCACTAGAGATCCTGTAGTCCTGTCACAAGGTGAGTCTATGTAGTACATATCCAACTTTTATCCCTGCCAATCCCCAGGCTTTGCCTAAAGGATCGGATTGTTCTTTAATTTGGCAACCTCTTTTATAAGTGCTCTAATAAACTGATATGTCCAATGTATTCACATTAATCTCATCATCTGAAGCTTACATCCTGTACTATTTCACAAAGTTAATAACGGACAAAAAATGGTATGCATGGACCTTATTCTTCATTATGAACAGTACAGTATTTTGTTCTTTGTAATGTGTATAAAAAATAAATGGCATTTCGGAAAAAAGTGATTCTTCTCTTTTGGCAGATATCACATGAAAAATTCCTTGTCATTGGTTATTTCATCAGCACTTACAAGATAAAGATGATTCTGATCTTTTATTTTTATTAGGTAATATTACTTAGAACTTTCAGAACTAAAATCCCACTGTTTCAGTTTCTGTAAACAGCTGGCAAATTGAATGCATTCAAATCTGCGGAATCTTTTTTTTTTTCAAATACTACATTTTATATAATTAGCTTATTGTTTTGACCCAATAACGAAAGGTTTGCCATATCTATCTTTTCAAATCAGCAGTGGGATCTCATGAGTATGTATTGTGTGAACAGTGATCAGTATTATTAATTCCTGATGCCTCCATTTTTTCCAATATCTTCTGTAGAGGCTCTTTTATCGCCCCCCCTGTACTTTCCTTACTGCCCATGTTAGTGGTTGAACCCATGTCACCCATGTCTGAGAAGTCAAATTCCCAACTGACCACTTCAACACAACAAATGTGAATTCAACCTGAACTTTCCTAATATTACTGGAATGTAACTGTTGGGTGACTAAGTTGACAAAAACAATTTCTAGCATGTATCCAGAATGAACACTTGCTGTCTTTTTATAATATGTAGAAATGTATTTTCTGCATAATCTGGCACTAGAAAGAGTGCACTTTCATGTGCTTTTTTGGAGGAATGGCACAATGTACATGCAATATATTAATATACAATGCATAAAGTGAGAAAGAGGTGAGAAAGAGGAAAATATTAAAATCAAAAAAGAGATACCAAAAATGATTTTCTACAATCAGGGGACTTTAACCTCTTGCTTACTGGGCACTTACACCCCCCCCCCCCCTCCTGCCCAGACCAATTTTAGGCTTTCAGCGCTGTCACATTTTGAATCACAATTGCGCAGTCGTGCAACGTTGTACCCAAACAAAATTTTTATAATTTTTTTCCCACAAATAGAGCTTTCTTTTAGTGGTATTTGATCACCTCTGCTGTTTTTATTTTTTGTGCTATAAACAAAGAGCGACAATTTTGAAAAAAGAACAATATTTTTTACTTTTTTATATAATACAAATCCAAAAAAAAAATATATAAAAAAAATTATTCATCGGGTTTGGCCAGTATTTATTCTTCTACATATTTTTGGTAAAAAAAAATCGCAGTCAGCGTATATTGATTGGTTTGCGCAAAAGTTATTGCGTCTACAAACTATGGGAATTGATTTATTGTGTTTTTGTTATTATTTTTTTTTTACTAGTAATGGCGGCGATCTGCGATTTTTATCGGGACTTTGATATTGGGGCGGACATGTCAGACATTTTTGACACTTTTTTGGGACCAATGACATTTATACAGCGATCAGAAATTTCAATATCCAATGATTACTGTATAAATGTTATTGGCAGTGAAGGGGTTAACACCAAGGGGGCAGTGAAGGGGTTAACTGTGTTCCCTCATTGTGTTCTAACTGTGAGGGGGCTGGGCTAGCCGGGACATCCCGATCACAGGGATCAGTAGATCTGTTATTTCCCCGTTCACAGAAGGGAGAACCGCCGTGTTTACATCGGCGGTTCCCCGTTCTGCAGCTCTGACAGGCGATAGCGGGTCACGAGCAGACATCGAGTCCGCCCGACCCGCAGGCACGCCCACGCAGCGTGCGGCGGCCACGTGTGCCGCCGCCTGTGAGTGCACGCCGGGAGCGTGCAAAGGGGATGACGTCCATAAACGTCGTCCCGGAAATTCAGATCCGCGCTGGAGCCGCACTTCGGCAATAGTGCAGATCTGGACAGGTTAAGGGTGCCTAATAATGCAATAAATATACCATACTATTAGAATTCATCCATTTCCATTTCCACATATGGAAGGTTTTGCCTCACAACACATTTAGTTGTATGCAGTGGCGGCTGGTGCTCAAAATTTGGGGGGAGGGGGCTTAAAACCAACGACACCCCCCCGGCAGGGGCCTCCTTACCTTATCAATCCGGTGATCAGCGCGGTGATCCCGACCTTCATTCTGCCAGCCAGTGAGGAGACTGAGAGCTGAGATGGACAGATGCAGAAAGGGTGTTGGCCAGCACATGGGGCAGCTGCAGCTTAATGATGGGTGTGAGGCAGATCCGGGACCGAAGGATTCTGGCTGCTGCTCCTCACTCCGGGGGCCAATGCATCTCCTCCTGGCTGAATAAGAAGTGGGTCCTGAGACCTGGACCCGGTTGGCCGGGAGTCCTAAGACTCCCTTCCTTTTGGGTCTAAGGAGCTGCTAACTGATTGGTGGGGAGAAGAATCAGGAAGACAATAGCAAATATTAATTTTCTATTGTCACACACGGAGTGGGCTCAGTTCTCTGTGCCCCGAGCCCACACCTTTTTTTAAGCCAATTAGAGCCTCAGGCTCTAATCATGTGCTTAAAAAAAAAAGAAGCACAATGGAATCCATGTGTCCGGCGCCCTGCATGTAGATTAGGGGGCCGCACGCATGGATTGGGGGGGCGGCGCCCGTGTGCCCCCTATGGATGGGTCGCCGCTGGTTGTATCTATACAAACATATGGTACATAGAAATTTGTATAGAAACATCCATGGGATGCATAAAATTCTTCACATATGTTTCACAGCATATCGGTATTCATTCCCCTCCACTTAAAATAGCTTGACTCCTTGATGTAAAATAGGGACTGGTCGGGAGGAGTAATAGGATAAATCAAGATAAGTTTTGCATGTCTCCAATCCCACTTCTTTAGGTTCTGTGAAACTTTAAGTAAGTAGTCATCCAGGATTGGGATCATGAGCCTGAGGACCACCAATCACACCTAGCCTCCCCCTGGGAGGAGGACCAGCACATATAGCACGTCAACAGAATATCAACATGTCTTCTATTCCAGGGAAAAGGGAGAAAGAAACCCCACCTTGCTCTATGGTTCCACACACCGCCCTCCAAACTCCCTAAGGGGTGGGGGGGGGGTTCTCTGGCTGCAAGATACCTCATCATTGGCTCCCAGGGACACCAGTAATGAAAATGTCTTTATCCCCAAGGTTATGCAGCACTTCTTCACCCACCTGTGGGTAAGATTTCCACTGATTAAAATAATAGTTCTTTCCCTCACTATGTGGTTTTCATATTGCTGCTTTTTCCATCAGGCTTATTGATCCATTTAGATATCGTTCATCTGTGAGAAGAAGAATCATAGGTTGTGAATATTATTATAGCAGTACCATAGGAGGAGTAGATGTATACACAGATGTATACTTCAGCCATGATATCTAGAACAAAAGTGTATTCTGTCACTTCATTACTACCCCCACACCTGTCCCAGTCTGATGAAGACTGTGTGACAATTGACAGATGCCTGCACTCATGTCAGCTGTGACAGAAATTCACACCTTAGGCAAATCCGCTGAACGGTTTTTAGGGCTCATTAGAATTCCAAGTTCTGCAAGTTCTTCCAGGTTAAGCAATCATTTTTCATTGTTAAGACTGCTCAAAACGAATGAGAACTTAAACTAACTGGTTGTCATTAGTGACTGTACAACATTGCTCTTTGCACAGCCTAACCAAGCTCATGTGCAGAACAATAGATGGAATATTGCACCTGTAGGTTGATAAAAAGCTAAGGGGCTTTTTTATTCTGTAAGGTATCCATCTGATTTTGAGATTATTTTCTCAGGAATGCGAGAGTGTGCTCCCTGTACAATACAGGACATAGTTATAAGGACTAAAGGAGGATTACAACAAAGTCATTTTTAGAAATGTAATGGCAGTCTACAATAAGATATTTATGTATACTTGCAGGCTGTTTATTCTTTGCATACCTTATTTTTCTTTTCCACCCCATTGTTCTAATGGTGGCCATTTTCAGCATGGGCAGATGAATCCATCTACCTTTACTTATTGGAACTCTACCTAGATTTCTGGGTTTGCCTCTTCGAGCAGGTGGCAGAACTTCCCAGGATGCAGCTGTGAGGACCTCCTTACATCACCAGTGCCTCACTCAACCAGGAAGTTGAAAAACAATAATTGTAAGTAAAAGCAAATATTGTTTAACTAATGAATGTAAGATGCAGCATGCACAGCCACTGATGTGTTTTTTTTTAGTGAAAGGAATGAAAGGTCCACTTTAACGGTTGGTTCACATATAGGCGATCCGACTTCAGGGGCGACTTTGCTAGACGATTTGAATGTGACTTCAAGCTGACTTACAACGCAACTTAAATCGACCTCCATGCCAGGCGACTTTGCCTGTGGCCAATCAGAGAGGCGAGGGAGGGGTTTGCCTGGGTAATTCAGGGGGAGTAACTGGGTAAATGCTTTTCTTTTTTCTGTAAAGTCGTGCTGCAGCCATGATGCTTTGCATAGCAGTGCGATAAAAAGTATCCCTTCTATCGTGTTTGGCAGGCAGTGCAGCCTGCCTAACGCAACCAATTTAAGTGAATGCATGTGGTTGTGGCACAGACCTTTATGGGATAAAACAGGCAGTGAGGAGGTGATATAATGCCCCATCACCACCTAACAAGCACCCTCTGAAAAGCAATCAACTGTGGATCCCTTTTCACAAGCCAATGCTAGTGTCAATAAGCTCTTACTGCACATTGCATTACCAAATAACCTTTATGACTGTATTTCATGCAGCATTTAGCACAATGAAGGCATGCTTCAATGACACCCAACTGTCTTCAAGCACACAAATCACAGACTTTGTTTCTCTGGGGGATTTTAAAATATGACATCTGGAATCTAGTTGCTATAAGCAACATAAACACACACACACATATATATATATATATATATATATATATATATATATATATATATCTTCAATCCAAATGGCATAAATGAAATGACTGTCCACTAAATGTAATCTGCATCTAAAAATGTGTGTATTGTGTTTCAGATTAATTTGCAGACATTTTGTTCTATTATATATTCATTTCACTTCCAGCCATGTGTCCCCCTATCAAAAGATATTTTATAAAATTGTGTTGTGCAGTTTCCAATGTAGAGTTAATCCAAAATCAATAAAAAAAAATCTGTAGCCTTAAAGCAGTATTAATCCCAAAAGCAAACATTTATTATCTTGCAGCTTACCAATTCTTAGATGTGATGGCTGAATTCGTTTTCTTTTTTAGGCTTTCTTTCTTCTATTTTTTTATCTGGCAATCAGGCCAGTAAGTCTATTTTTTTTAAAAAAAGAACAAGCTCTCTTCCAGATGTATCAGTGTACATAAATGAGACAAACCATTTACCACTGACAGGGATGCTTACATTAACCAGCTTTTATTTATTCCTGCAAAACATTTATCGCAAAAGGAAAAAAAAAAACAGTTTGCTGTAACTGATTATGAATTGTGAGCGGAGATTGGCTTCAATCTGCTAGTGCATTTAAATCTGCTAGTATATTTAACAGGTCCCCCCCCCTTCCCCAGACTGACAATACTGCTGTCTGCTGTGCCCCCTTTTCTCATTCATTCAAAGTGAGGGCACTCTAATACAAGATGTATGTTACTGGCCAAATCACCAGGTTAAAACAGGGGAAAAGCCTAAAAATGTAGCCACTAAATCTAATGATTGGTAAGCTAGAATATAGTACATTTTTGGTTTTGGGTTTATTACCACTTTATATTTATACATTTTATAACACTTGAGATTATTTATGGCATTGTACGGCTTGGTGCTTTCATCTCCAGAGACGTCTATATAAATTGTTGACAAGTCACAGTTATAAAAACGAAGGCCCCATCCCAGAAGGGGTGTCTGGAGGGTACTGGACTGCACCCCTAAACGTCCGCCTGGTTACCAATAGTGCTCAATGCTTGTAATGCTATTTACAATGAGATATGTCTTATTTACTTTTGCAAGTAAGATGAGCATTGTAAAACCTCAGTGTATGACAAAGTTAATAACTGATTCTTATGTGTATTATTTTTGTTACTTGTAAAACCGTTTCAATAAAAACGTTTGAAAAAAATAAATAAATAAACTAAAGCCCCATTCACCCGGGGTACAGACATGTATCTCCCAGGCAGGGTCATCTTTTACCGGCACAGGGATGTACATCTCATTCATTTCTATTAGGACATGCAGCTGCACAGGCACAGCTGCTATGTCCTAATATAACATGCAAATGGATCCCCAAATGCATACAGGGTGCATTCTGTGCCACGTATGAATGGGCCCTAAAGTTTGGGGAAAGGAGTAGTTATTAGACATGTGTGGTTCATTTTGTTACGAATTAATATTCAGACTCATTTTTCATTATTCCAACATTCGGATATATCCGAATTCCCGAATTACACTATAAACAAAGTTTACCGAATGCTCCAAATAAGTTAACGAAATTCATTCAAATTTTGGAAATTCGGACTGAAATTCAAATCGAATTTATATAGAACTCCAGTCAAATTTTAACTGAACACATATTGCTGAAATCAAAGACTGCGTGTGTTATTAGAGTACTTATTTCAAAATAATGCAGTTTTTGTTAAGCCAAAGGTAATTTACAATTATTGTAATCATTTGATGAAGATTTTTCTTTTGTTTGTTCACTTTGCCACATTTGAATCGAAAAAAAAAATCAAAAGTTTTTGATTCGACTGATTCAAAATGTATCAATTTGAACGTTTTGAATAAAAAAAGTCGGTAAATTCGAACAAAATTCGAGAAAGACATGAAACAAATTCAGATTCTGAATTCCGAATACAAAATAATAAATAACTAGATTAACAAATCAAAATTAAACAAATATTTTTCACCATGCACATGTCTAGTAGTTATGTGTTTTAAGACACCTTTCACACTGAGGCACTTTACAGGCATTATTTAGCTAAAATAGTGCCTGTAAAGCACCTCTTAATTAAACTCAGTGTGAACTTTCAGACTGGGGCGGCGCGCTTGCAGGAGAGGAAACAAACACCTGCAAGCAGCATCTTTGGGGCGGTGCGTGTTTACACCACTTCTCCACCACCCCTGCCATTGGAATGAATGGGGAGCGTTGGCACACCGATTCGGCACTTTTCCCCCATTTTAACCCCTTCTTAGGAGCTAAAAGTGCCCCACTGCCGCCCGAATAGTGGCACCAAATGGCGCCTATAACAGCGGTAAAGCGCTGCTAAACTAGCGGCGTTTTACCGCTAACGGAAAGGGCTGTAACTGTCACACTTCCCATCAATTCCCATTTTTGTGGGGTTGTCAATGTTTTGGATCCTTGAAGTAAAATGGCTTGTTGAAGATGGGCCAGGCATGACTTGGTATAGTTTGGAAAAATATTTGTTAAAACGTTTTTTTTCTGTTTCTGTCCTGTTGAGCAGATTTCACTTCCTGCCCCAAAGACACAGCAAGAAATGATTGCAAATCTCTCTAAAATGAGCAGAACTCCCCCATAGACAGTTGTCACCAGAACACTGGCAGGTGTCCTCTTACCTCCTGTACCAGTGATAACTGTAACTGGCACAAGGAAAAATAGAAAGGGGCTGTCACAGAGAGCAATAAAAAGTATTTGGCTTTAATCCGGCCATAGAGGGATCGGTCAGGTTTTTTATGTACAATGACTGCTTCCGGCTATATCGGGCAGTAGTAATCATTGTATTCTGATGACGGGGAAACCACCTGCTGTCAGAATACAATAATGCAGCCCAAGAGATTCCTCACTTTTACACTAACTGTTTGATGGAGGAACCAAGTGATTTTCTTTCCTTCAACCTGGTTGAAGGAAAGAAAATGGCATAATCTATGGCCAGCCTTAGATGCACTGTGGGTTTTAAAGGGTAAGTTCAGTTTTACAGAAAATCTGTAAGGTGAACTTACGCTGGATCCCCTTCCCCATTCCCCCCAGTCCCGCTGACCTGGAGTCCCGCGATCACCTGCTGGGGGACATTGGGTCCCGGCTTCACCGCTCCGGGGACACTTTAAAGACTAAACAAAATCCAAGCAGTATACATTGTCACTCAATGCCTAGTTCATCCCTGAGATAATGAGGTTGATACCGGCTAATCTCTTCCACCGCCAATTTAAACTATTGTTACAAATCACCACAGCCACTAAACAAATAATAGCCAAATCGTGGAAAACCCCATTCTTAATATTAAATGAATGAAAGCACAGAATCAATCATGCAATGATCCATGCCAACGCATAAGCTATAGCACAGGATACTATACCTGGTTTTGAGCAAACATGGAGTCCTTGGATGAACCACTTTTTGTCTCCTAATTTTAATTCCTCTTTACTAAGACCTTGTTATTTTTCTTCTTTTTAATATATATTCACGACATTTGATTAAAACCAAGATTTACCCTGGGGATCCCCTTTACCTTTCATCTCTCTTTCTTTCCCTCTTCTTACACTTTCCTCTATTCTTTCTGTCTCTTTTTCTACTTTTACATTGAATACTTACGGTAACATAAAATATGTTGGGTTGTAACATATTATAACAAAGATTCATAGTTCCTATGCATCAAATACATTTCTGGATTGTGTAAATATACCCTTTTTTACTTGACACAGCTCTGTTAACAATTTTGACCTTCTTATCTCGGAAGTCATTGCACTTCAAACTATACTTATTTTGTAACAATTTTTATTCTCACATTGTTACGTAAGCCCCATACACACGATCAGAAAATCATACGAAAAATACCACTTTCAAAGCGATCGTACAATAATCGGTTCGTTAGTACATAGCTTTCGAGAGCCGATCATGACAGTTCATCCAATATTTTCCGTCCGGACACGATCGGACATACAAGAAAAAATTTCTCGTACAATGCCCGATCGTACAATTTTCGTTTAACCAGTACAGCTGTCGTTCGAAAATGCAATAGGACTACACTACAACACATCACATCGCTTCTGATTTTTTATTCTGTCGTACGAGAATTTTCGTGACTAAAGTTAGCTCTTCCGATTCGATCTGAGATTAGCATGCAAAAAAAAAGCAGACGATCATTCACCCGATAATCTCATTGTGTGTACCGGGCATTACTCTTTTAAATGGTTTTATTTATATAACAAATGTAACATTTATATATCTGCAATTGATGTCGGCACTTTTACTCAGTTTCCATTATTATATATGTAATCCATATCTTGTTACCATCTAATATATTTATCTATGTTTACTGTGAAAACCCAATAAACAAATTTAACCAGAGATAATGAGGTTGATTTACTAAAGGCAAAAGACTGTTCACTTTGCAAGGGAAGTTGCACTTTGCATTGAAGTTTTCCCCAGAGCTTAACCACTTCCGTACCGCCGGACGTCATATGACGTCCTTGGGTTTGAGTGGTGATATCTGAATGGTGCCTGCAGCTGCAGGCACCATTCAGATACCATTTTTTCAGCAGACGATTCTGCGTCTGATAAAAGTGGTCTTAGTGGCGGATTACTTTTATCAGCGGCGGGAGAGGTGCCCCCCCCTCCCACCGCTTTCTGGTCATCTCCGCCGCTTACCGGACCCGCTGGCAGCGGCGGAGATGATCCAATGCTCTCCCCCGTGTCTGTGAGCCCACTGAGCTGCTCCATAACACGGCGGGGCGGAAATGACGTCAGAAGTCACGTCCGCCCAACGGTCTTAAAGGGCTCATTTTTTTTTTTTTTGGGCTGTCATTTTTTTCAGATTTTTTTTTTTTTTTTTTTGCATTTTAGTGTAAATATGAGATCTGAGGACTTTTTGACCCCAGATATCATATTTAAGAGGTCCTGTCATGCTTTTTTCTATTACAAGGAATGTTTACATTTCTTGTAATAGGAATAAAAGTGATCATTTTTTTTTTTATAAAAAGAACAGTGTAAAAATAAAAATTAAAAAGCAAAATAAATAATTAAAAAAATATATATATTTAAAGCGTTCCGTCCCGCCAAGCTTGCGCGCAGAAGCGAACGCATACGTAAGTCCCGCCCACATATGAAAACGGTGTTCAAACCACACATGTGAGGTATCGCCACGATCGTTAGAGTGAGAGCAATAATTCTAGCACTAGATCTCCTCTGTAACGCAAAACTGCTAACCTGTAGAATTTTTTAAACGTCGCCAATGGAGATTTTTGAGTTGCAATGTTTGTCGCCATTCCACGAGCGGGCGCAATTTTGAATCATGACATGTTGGGTATCATTTTACTCGGTGTAACATTATCTTTCACAATATGGAAAAAAATAGGCCTAACTTTACTGTTTTATTATTTTTCAACTAAAAAAACTGAATTTATTTTAAAAAAAGGACGCTTGGAAGACCGTTGCGCAAATACGGTGTGACATAAAGTTTTGCAATGACCGCCATTTTATTTTCTGGGGTGTTAGAAAAAAAAATATAATGTTTGGGGGTTCTAAGTAATTTTATAGCAAAAAAAAATGTTTTTAACTCGTAAGCACAGAATTAAAAAAACAGGCTTAGTCTTGAAGTAGTTGTGATGAAAGTTCACTTTTCAAATTATACCAAATAACTTAGAAGAAAGTAAAAACCCAGCAATTTTACTTAAACATGATTGGATGATAAAAGTCAGCAGAGCTTCACCAAAATTCCTTTGAATAGTGCAACTTCTTGTGCAAAGTGAACCACCTATTTCCCTTAAGTAAATCAACCACAAACTTATAAAAGCAATACAAGGTCATCTTGTTAAAATTCACAACCCCAAGATAATGAATTCACAGACCCTAAGGGTCATATAGTGATACAATACAATCTGGATAATGAATACAATAATTCCGGCTGGATACTCGTGCCAACATCTTGGCAAAATCAGCCTTAACTTCTAGAGGATCCTGCCAATTTAAGGTTTATGTCCCTCAGTTTCATTTTAAGAGACTGGTGGGTTTGCTTATGCACCAGCTTCTTTTCTTCAAATTTCATAAACCAGACAAGCCTTATCTCTACATTTACTATATAATTGGACAAAATGTGCTAAACATTTTACGTTCATTTAATATGATTAAATCAGCAACAGTGTAACAATGCTTGGTCTGTTTTTAATTGCACTGAGTTTATTCTGTCTTGGAATGATATTTTTTGTTCCTTGCTATTTCGTTTTTTTCTTCTTTTAGCTTTCAAATTTAGTTAGGATGTTTGAACGTATTTAATGTCATTTACACATCCCCCCACCACACATTTGCTTCCAAAATGCAGAGATTAGGCATATGGTAACTATTAAATTAGATATAAATGACTGTACATTTCTCTGCACTGATTGACAGTGGGGAGCTTTGGAGTATTTTCATTGCAGGGTCTCGTGTTAACCCTTTTATGGCAAGCTATTATTAGGCCAACTCAATTTTGGTCCTGCTTAATGGCAGAAAATGAAGGCTGGGGCACAAATTTGGTGTGTTTTAATGAATATCCTTTAACCACTTCAGCCCCGGAAGAATTTTGCACTTTAGGACCAGAGCACTTTTTGCGATTCGGCGCTGCGTCGCTTTAACTGACAATTGCACGGTCGTGCAACGTTGTACCCAAACAAAATTTGCGTCCTTTTTTTCCCACAAATAGAGCTTTCTTTTGGTGGTATTTGATCGCCTCTGTGTCATTTCTTATCGCCGCTATAAACAAAAGAAGAGCGACCATTTTGCAAAAAAACCCAAATTTCTTACTTTTTGCTTAAATTCAAATCCAAAAAAAAAAATATAAAAAAAAACATTTTTTTCACCGTTTTTGGCCGATTTATATAATTCCTCATATTTGCGATAAAAAAAATCGCAATTGGTGTTTATTGATTGGTTTGCGCAAAAGTGGCCGCGTTTACGGATGATGAGAATTCATTTCTGGGGTTTTTTTTTTTTTTTTTACTAGTAATGGCGGCGATCTGCAATTTTTAGCGGTAATGCGATATTGGGGGGGACATGTCGGAATATTTTGACACTTTTTTGGGACCAATGACATTTATTCAGCGATCAGAAATTTAAATGTCCACTGATTACTGTGTAAATGTCATTGGCAATGAAGGGGTTAACCTGCAGGGGGAGAGCTAGGGGTTAAGTGTGTTCCCTGGGTGTGTTCTTACTGTGGGGGGGTTGGGCTAACATGGGCATGAGAGATCTAACTGATCCCAGTGACAGGGATCAGTAGATCTCTCATGCCCCACTGACAGGGCGGGGAACCGCCGTGTTTACATCGGCGGTTCCCCGTTCTTTTCCCTGTAGCCGCTCATCGCGGCTCGCCGGCGGACATCGGGTCCGCCCGAGCCGCGGGCACACTCCCCAGGAGTGCGGCGGGTGTGTGCGCGCGCGCCCCCTGGTGGCCAAATGCGAATCGCCGCTTATTTACGGCGATTCGCGCAGGGCTCCCCGACTGCCGCCGTGAAAAGACGGCGCGCAGTCGGGAACCAGAATGTTATATATTTATTTTATACTTTTATACAATACTGCACCAGTGCATATTTTGTAACATATGAGAACTGCTGCTGTACTGATATTAAATGACTTTCTATTGAATTGAAACCTTACTGGAAAACACTGCATGAAAAAAAATCTATATTGGCAAAGATTAAAATGTAAGCACCTGAGTAGCTTGTGTCAATCTAGTTACAGCAAGGGGTGTCTGTGTGTGTCTGTGTTTCTGATGCTATTTCGGTTTGATTTTACTATATATAAAATTAGCAAGTGCAACCAAAAGAGTGAGACCGCCACAGTGTGGGTGAGAACACCTAAAACTCCAAAATTGGCAGAAATGGAGGAGAAGTATGGAGAGGAAATTTTGCTGCTGGAGATCCCTACTGATATATGAAACTACGGTAATTCAGTCCGTTAAACCCCATCTGTAAATAGAATTTCACTTTTGAGTGGAATAATGCTTTAAAGCAGAGATATGCAATTAGCGAACCTCCAGCTGTTGCAGAACTGCAAGTCCCATGAGGCATAGCAAGACTCTGACAGCCACAAGCATGACACCCAAAGGCAGAGGCATGATGAGACTTGTAGTTTTGCAACAGCTGGAGGTCCGCTAATTGCATATCCCTGCTTTAAAGGATTGTTTCAGCCTAACAGCCAAGATAATCTTTTTCTTTATCCATCCCCTTTGCAGGGACTGTCTCCTGCAGTCCAAGGTCTCCATTGTGATCTGGTCCAGCTGAGCACTACTGATGAAGTCTATATCTATTATTCAACCTATAGACAGAAACATCTGGATTAAGTAGTTTAAATGCAATTTTAAAAAAGCATGTGGTGCCTCCTTATCAGGTATACAACCATTAAAGTGTGCCAAAAGATTTGATTAGACTTCAATTACTTGTTTTATTTAATTGTATCATATATTTTTTTTTTGTTTTCTTATTTTAACCATATTTAGTGTTGTCTTCCATTTACACACATTATCTCTTTATTTGAGATATTATTTTACATTTAGTATTACTAGTAGATGTGTTATTGCTTCTATTATAAGGTGTTGCAGTTTTATTCATACCCTAGCTGGCTATAACTATTTGGAAGATATAATGCAGTCTTTTACTTAAAATGGCATCAAAATTTTGTAAATGCCCTGTGAGCAACATACTAGAATAGAAAGTATATTTACCGAAGAAAAAATACTATTTACTTTGACATAAAAGTTAAGATATTTTGTGCCCACAGTAATGAAAGATAAAAATAACAAGGAACTTCGGCTCAGCATTTCCATCTTCTGTCTCTTTTTCCAGCTTAAACTAATACCACACTTTTTTTTTTATTAAATTCTGCATATAAAGACTTATTCAACCAGGCAGTCTCCGAGCAATTACAGTTTACAAACAGCAGTGACCTATAGTGGTCAGTCAGATGTCTGTACATTGTAGTTAAAACATATGTAAACCCAATCAAAAAAAGTTATATAATAATGTAATTTCAAGTTATGTTCAATATTTAGAAATTTCCAGTTTTCTGTAAAATACTACCTGGTAATCCTGCTCTTTGTACTGTGGGGTGACAGCTCTCAGGCCTTATTTTTCAAGTGTCTAAATGCAGTTCTAGTGCAGACTATAAGTCCTGATTCACACCTATGCATTATTAGTGCTTTTTGCATTTTGCACATTTGCACTACAGAACGTGTTCCATAGGAAACCATGTTAAATGGACTGCAGTGCAAATCTGCAAAATGCAAAAAGCACTAAAAATGCATAGGTGTGAATCAGACCTTAGGCTCAATTCACATCTATGCATTTTTTTTTACCACGATTTTGCCACGATTTGTGTTTTGCGTTTTTTTAATGCCTTTTTTGGAAAATTTGTTGTTGGGCAAATCACTGAAAAATCGCAGCAAAACACTACATGCTTTTCTGCAGCTGCTCCATTAAAATCTATTGAACAAAAAAAAAAAAAAGCAAAAAAGCACCGTTTTGCTTTTAAAAAAAAGTCCCTGACCCTTTCTAAAAATGCAGAGGCACAAAAATGCGTTGATGTGAACATGTTCCATAGGAACCCATGTTAAAAAAATGCCCTGCGTTTCTGCAAAAAGCATGACAAAAACTCATTGGTGTGAATGGAGCTGAGATTGTGCTGATGCACATTAAGCAGGCATACTCCACAGTTGTCATCATCAGAAAAACAGTCCTGGTCAATGACATGAACAGTAGCTGATTTTTGTGTGCATGCATTTAGGCAAGAAGTGGCTGAAAGAGCCCAGAGGAGATCAGCAATGCTTAGATATATGGAAAAGGTACAAAGAAGTATGAAAAAAGCAAAAAGCTAAAAACAATATTATCTAAAAGACAAAAGCATGACAGTCATATATGATTCATGGTGCTTTAGCAAACTAAACATAATCCAGTAAGTGTTTGACTATCTAAGGGAATGCAGCGGGCTCAATTTATAACCCTCCTATGCATACTTTATTGACCTTCTGTTTGCTTTCTGTTCAGCTGCTGAGAGTGAATATATAATATATATAAAATACTGCTGTGTGTAAGCCCAAGTGCGTTTTCCTATCAGAGTTTACACAGGACTGACTTTCTCCCTGCCCCTATGTGATAGCACACCAGTGTTTTTAAGTGGAGTAAGTCACATACTCCTCCATACCCAGCAGTAATTGGTATTCCCATCACTCCCATTGACTCAA
Source organism: Glandirana rugosa (assembly GCA_018402905.1). Lineage (NCBI taxonomy): Eukaryota > Metazoa > Chordata > Amphibia > Anura > Ranidae > Glandirana > Glandirana rugosa. Next base: position 1,620,412 of record BLSH010241805.1, read on the forward strand.
TGGAGGAGCAGGCCAGCCTATGACGGGTGAGTATGGGCTGCTCGGGAACTGGAATTAAATGTCTATCTCCAGGCAAATAGATTTTTTTTTGCATGGTGCCCCAGACAGTGATAAAAAAATAAAACAGCAGCTCTACTAACCTCCTCTCTAGCGCTCTCCCCCTCAATAATTCCTTTCCTCCACTAGATGTCCTCAGTCTTCTGAGTTGAAAAAAAGCACAGTGTTGTTGAATGTAGAATACCGAGATATCCTGGGAATGCAGAGGATGTCCCTAGGGCACCCTTCATGCACAGAATAGCATGATGCAGAGAGAAGTGCTGATATCCTTTGAGAGCATCGCTCTCTGCAACATTGAGATCTGTTCAGCACTGGACAAGAGACCAAGAGGAAGAGGACCCAATGTGTGACCTAAACACTTCTGGAAAGGATGAGTATTAAATAAAATAAAGCATACCATAGAGCCCGAGGACCTCTGAGGAGCAGGGGAGAAGAGCCTGGAGTTGGATAAATCTGTTGCTTTGCACTGCACAGGTTCCCTTTAAATGAAAGATTAAAAATCAGTTTTGACTGGTTGCTAATGGTGTGCTATTTGCCTCATGAAAAAATATATAGAAAATAATGACTATGGTTGAAGTACAAAAGGGGTTAATTTCTCATAAAAGGTGTTGTTTTTACAGCTCTTTCTAACTGGTTACAAGCCTGTAGAGGTGATTTCTTCTGACACCCACCCCACAGCCTGCCTTTGTTGGGTTCTGCTGCCGCTGGTGATCTGCTCAGTCTCAAGCCATCTACATCTTTAACACATAGGCTGCTTAATTTTTTGTGGTAAATGATGGAAGATTAGAAGCATTTTTCTAGGTCTTTGTAATCCAATCGGCCCCAGGTGACTGACAGACTCACCAAAGAACATTTTTTAACCATAAGAAATGGATTATGCTCCGATATTTAAAAAGACATTACAATTAACCCTTAAGTGGATTTCAAAGCAGTAACAACAATTTCAAGAAGTGGAGCAATAAATCCTGGGTAGAATTGGAGCTTTTCCCATACCATCTCTTTTCCCTAAAAAGAGTTATGTCTTAAAGCAGAACTTCAGGAAAAAACGTTTTTCCATGTCCTTTGTTGCTGATCTCCTACCTTCCCCAACTATGCCATCCATCTTTTGCTGAGGTCTGTAGTTCCTCTGTAGTAGCCTGCTGAACTTGCTGAAAAAACATTATTCCCCAGTGATTTCCTGTTTGCAAGACCGCTGGCCGTTCTCCATCCTGTATCCTCAGCCAGCAGTCTTGTACCCACCTTCCTGTAGCTTTCTAACAGCCAGCAGGCATTTCTATGTCCCTTGCTGGGCTGTAGTGGACGGAGGGGGTCTCACAGCCCCCAGTCTGTGCCCCCCATAGAGGTGGCTTCCTCCTCCCTCCTACTCCGCTCCCCCCTCCTCTTTGCCAGCATCACAAACCCCCCCTCATCGGCCGCCATCTCTCATCAATGATAGTGCAGAGATCTCCTGATATGATATGCCTGGTATTCCTGGAATGTCTGGCATGCTTACTATGTGAACACCGCTCTGTTACTTTCTCTCCACAGCGCCGGCATTGCAAGTGTGGGCACCTGGCTGTGACAGCTTGCGGCTTCACAGCCGAGTGTGAGAGCCGAGTGCGAGTCAAGCTGAGCTGTCCTGAATGGCCGAGCGATCTTCTGGGACATGTTACAGGGGGAGAGGAGGAGTCGCCTAGGCTCCGGGGGTAGGGAGGGTGACTGCACTGATGGGCACTGACAAGCAGCAGTGGTGGGCACAGTGTCACCACACTGATGGGCATTGATAAGCGGCACTGGTGAGCGTGGTGTCATCTCACTGATGAGTACTAATAAGCAGCACTGGTGGGAACGGTGTCACCGCACTGATGGGCACTGATAAGCAGCACTGGTGGGCATGGTGTCACTGCAATGATGGGCATGGATAAGCAGCACTGGTGGGCATGGTGTCACTGCACTGATGAGCACTGAAAAGCAGCACTGGTATGACCGCACTGATGGGCACTGATAAGCAACACTGGTGGGCATGGTGTGAACACACTGATGGGCACTGATAAGCGGCATTTGTGTGACCGCAGTGATGGGCACTGATAAGCGGCACTGGTGGGCATGGTATGACCACACTGATGGGCACTGGTGGGCACAGAGAGATCGCACTGATGGGCACTCAGTAGCACTGGTGAGACCGCACTGATGAGCACTGATAAGCGGCATTGGTGGCCACAGGTGTGACCGCACTGATAAGCGGCACTGGTGTGACAATAAGCGGCAATGGTGGTCACGGTGTGACCGCACTGATAAGCAGCACTGGTGGGCACCGGTGAGACCGCACTGATGGGCACTGATAAGCTGCACTGATGAGGCATGACTGCTGGGCACTGATGAGCACTGATGAGGCTGCACTGTTTACTGACACCGTACACTTCCATATATCTGTAGGAGGGGTGTCCACCATCCCTGCAAAGTTTCATTTTTAGGTCTTATTTTCAGTGTGATGTGTATTGTATGTGACATATCACAGAAGCTGGTATTGTGGTAAAATTGAAGTCTTTTGACATTTTGTATACATTAGAGTGTTCCACCATTATTGTGTTATTGATTAGTAAGTTAGTGCTGCTCTTTTTTGTTTTTTTCTCATGCCAACATTTACTTGTGTCACATGCCGATGTAAAACATCACGGCTTTTTCTGTGGTACGTCTAGGGATGTTCTCATACACCATACCAGCACTGATTGCTGCTAGAAAGATCTCTAACCTGCAGCAGGAGGAGGAATATTTCTAATACTCAATTACAGTACAATGTGTATATTATATGATTATGGGATGTGTGTACAGATCAGAAATTATTACAGAAAGTAAGGGCAATATGTTCATCTCCTTGTGGCCGGAGGTGAGAGAAGACATGTTGTATGTTATTGCTGAGGAATGGGCCTGTCTGCAGAATGAGGGGCCTGATTCATGTTGAAGTGGGCTTGTTCACATTTACATTTACAAGCGTAGTGTACCTCCCACATTCATTGAAATGTGCAAAGCATGATGGGAAATGTAGTTTGAGGACAGTTTAAACAGAGCCTGCTTAGCAAAATTCATGCTGTATCTTTTGAATCAGAGAAACCACTTCCTGTAAATTAAATTGGACATATCTCTTCAAATGTAAGGAATTTCACAAATGTAATAACTGTTTAGTGTTTAGTGTAGGGGGGTGTACTAATGGGGGATTTTTTTGCCGAACCCGGAGTTTTACTTTAAAGTCAAACTCGGGGCAAATAGCTATTTTACCTGCCAAAGGATTTTTATTTATATTCATCCAATGCTGAGAGTTACAAAACTCAGCCACACAACTCAGCTATTGGCTACGGGAGGGGACCTACATTTTCTCTGTTGTAGTTATGTAACACTTAAGGCCTGTACACATGATGCAACGGTCATACAACAACGGTCTTACAACAGTTAGTATGCGCGATTACAACAGCCGACGTTCAACAGTCATACAACAGAATTTGGCTGAGCAGACAAGAAATCTTTGGTTGTACAACAAGCTATTGTACGACTGTTGAATTGTGTGTACAGAAGTTGGCTCAACAAAAGATGTACGTGCAAAACACGCATGCTCACAAGTCAGGAACACCCAGAAGTGTTCGGTCATGTAACCCTGTGTTCCTAATTCACAAATCACATTCATCTGAACTTCCTATTTAGAAGCTCATAACACGTCACTGCGCTCGGCTTTGTTGAAGCTTTGTTGAATGATTACTTGACTCCTGTCAGTATGCAACAGTCAACAGCCTATTTTGGGCAAAAGTTGAATGTGCAGTCGTACGACCGTTGCACCGTGTGTACGAGGCATTACATTGTACACCCCACTCCCCCCCCAGCCAGTGACTAGACAATGAAAGAAAATGCAACAAACTGATGAGATGATCTCTATGTCACTCTACAGTCTCCTACCATTCTCATGCTCTTTGTACTGCAGTACAACTAAATGGCTCCTTATGCGCCCCATCCAATTTGAGTTGTACTGTATAGGCATTGCAAAAAGAGTCAAATAAAATCAAGTTCAGGTTATTACACTATTGCATGCATCAATGAGTAGAGCTGCGTTGATTTGTGTCGGTTTTTTTTTCTTTTTCCTGGAGTTCATCTTTAAGCAATGGTGCCAAATTAAAATAAATAAATAATAAGATAAAAAATCTGACACTCCTAGAGGTGTTGGATTCTGAAGATTCTTCAAGCAACAGTGGACACTTTTCTTACATTTTTTCTATTTCAATGATTTTCATTGTTTTTTTGTTATTAAGAAAGGGAAATACAATGGTAGTACATGTCAATTCAGAAAAGTATAAGAAAAACAAAGAAAAGGGTAGGTACAAAAAAGGAGGATGTGCCCAGTGATCCATTAACATACAATTTGTAATGAAAGTACTGTATTTTCAGCAATCTAAGGACTTTATCAAACTGTAGAAAACTAGACACATATATATCATTGCCTAGAACCCCTTTGAGAAGAAAAACCACAGAGAGAGTGAAGAGAAAGAAAAAGACTAACATAACCATACCATGATATAATATGTCCTCTGTACAGGGGAGCAGGGGAGTCTTAAAAGTCTGTGTACACATAAGTAGTAGCCTATGTAACCATACTACAATATACAATTATGAGCGCAAAGTTCATCAGCATTAGGCAATTAACATAAACATGGGAGTTACAATGCAAATTAAATGAGGGAAAGGGAGGAGGAAGGGGGAGTGGGATGCCTGTCCTGAAGTCCGCTGCTATCCGTCCATATGTCCACCGCCATCAAGAGGGAAATTGTAGATATGAGAGCCAGGGGTTCAAAATCTTTTCAAGCATCGATTGCTTATCTAGAGTACACTAACTATTTTTTTCATTATGCTTAATCCTTGTGAGTTTACACTTCAGTAAAGATTACTATTTTAGCTGCCAGAAATATAAAATAGATCAATGTTTGAGTATGCCTAGGAATATTCTTCACTGGTTCACTTAAAAGGGCAACCCTAGCTTTCTTGGCAATGTTTACCATAGTTATAGTTGTATTGACATATCAGCGAATAGACTCGCATCCAGAAATGGCTGTCTTTGGGCCCATAAGTGTAGCACTGTTTACTGTTGCCACCTGACCACATCTCCGGAAACAAGCGGAAGAGGATCCAGAATACACTTTCGAGAGCTCTGGAACTAAATAACATCTGGAGTAAACTTTATATCCAGTTTCTATCCGAGCCACATTCATAATTCCTTTACGTATACGAGAGGTCCAGACTCTCCAATTCCCTTCCTCTATTTCTTTGTCTAGATCTCCTTCTCATGCTAACTGATAGGACAACTTAGAAGGCAAACTAACAAATATCTTATATAACAATGAGATGCCTTCTTGCTGTCCCATATCTTTTTCAAATGCTGTCCTTGATGTAATATGAGGACTTAGGATTTCTGGAGAGAATGTAGATAATATAAGATTTGTCGTAGTCAGAACAGTTCTGAGAATAGCATCTCAAGGTTTTGAGTAAAGTAGGATAAAGGGCATATGCTCTTATTATTGAGCAAATGTCCTATATGATATAACCCTTTGTTTATCCATCAACGGAACTGGTGGAGGTGAAGGCAAGGTGGAAATATAGAGTATCAAGTTTAACCTTTGGATTCTCAGAACTTACTATTATAGGGAGGGGGTACCCGGGATGGGATACAGGAAGGAACCATCCCACTAGAGTCTGTCCACCACCTTATTCATACACTTAGTATTGCAACCATGCAATTGAATTCATATAGTTAAAGTGCAAAATAATTAAGAATAAATGGATTTATTAAATTCAACTACACAGATAAACATAAAATAGAAATAAAAATAAAATAAGATAAAATAAAATGAAAATAACAATAACATGTCCTTAAAAAATTATTAAAAACAATCCAAAAACCTGTATATCAAACCAACAATTTATATAGAATTGAATGCATCCATTAAAGTTTTCATACATCGTTTTCATACAAGTTCTCACCTATCTATCCAATTGGCTCCCACGTGGACTCAAGAGACCAGTGAGTGGGGAAGGTATCCATTGTGCTGAATATTTGTGTAAGCTTTGTGATTTACTTACTGTAGTTAGTGTCTCTGTGACTATCGGAAGGCAACACCAAAAATGTCACTGTCAGCAGGCTTCTACAATTATTTATTCAACATTATTTCTTTTTCCATAGTTTTTCTTTATCCTGGAGTATTTTAGTGCCTTAGGGTTTTGGAAACATATATTTTTTTATTGAAACAACTTAGGCCATGCTTTATACATTTTTTTCGTTGGCTTCCTTTGGATCAACTGAGGGTTTAGAATTCTGTATATGCAAGTTTTATTGATTTATTTATTTATTCATTTACTTTTTTATTGACTGAAATTGAGGCACTTCTGTTTTTTTCCAACTACATAGCTATGTAACTTTTTAGCAATGTTCAACATAATCCAATTTACAGAAATTCAAAATACATGAGCTTTAGGTTTATGACATTTGGTGTCTGAGGGATTTGCCTAAATTATAGCTTTACTGAAAGAAATATGCAGGCCTCCATTTCTAAATGTTTCTATTGCCTTGCAGTAGTCCTTCAAAATGCATTGTGATAAGTCTAGCAGCTGGAATGTCCATTCAGTGGCCAGCCTGCCAGATCTTTCAGAGATTGGAGACTGACCTTGGCAATCCTAAGGGAGTTCCCTGCTGTTAAACATAAGCAGGACTGTTTCCTTTATATGACATTTATATTATAAATGCATCCCGATTCTTGTTAGTGTTTGTATATCTGCAGTGGGGGAAGCTTGTTCCTGAACCTCTTAAAGGCTACAATATTCTTTTAGGGTATCTGATAATTATTGGAGCACACTTTATACTGGATTCAATGACTTTCATTACAGACAGAAGTTCTTTTGGTTCATATATCTGCTTTTGATCTTATTTTAATTTTTTTATGAATTCTCTATTTTCTATAATAAAAGTATGAAGAAGTAACATAGCTGTGTATAATAAAATATGCATACATACAGATTTATATCAACGTATCAAGGGGCCACCAAGCATACTGATCTTACTTTTTACTGGTTTCTTGATTCAATCATGGAACACTTGTTAGTGCAGATTGCATATTTCTGATCTAAAAGGATGTAAGAGGAATTCATGCATGACTAAAGTAATTATTTATAATTAAACATTGGAACTCAATTTATCAGACTCAGAAAGATAAAAGGATTACAGGACATAGGAAAAATATAAACATACAACTCGCCCAGATCATTTTGATTTTAAATCATAACAAATTTCGTTTTTTGCATCCTTTTATAGCATAGTATATATTCTAAAGAAGAATACCAACAGGCAGGTACGTTTATTTTATTTCAGAAGAGACATAGCATGGGTTTAGATCTACTTTAAAGTGGTTCTAAAGGCTCAAGGTCTTTTACCTTCATGCATGAAGGCAAGAAACCTTCTGTGTCCAGCAGCCCCCCCCTCCAACCCCACCCCACCTCAGCTCTTCAGGGACTCTCACTCCTCATTGGCTGAGGCAGTCAGTCACAGTCAGTGAGCCAATGAGGAGATAGAGGGGACAGGTCCGAGCTGCGGCTCTGTGTGTGAATGGAAATGCAGAGCCCCGACTCAGGAGCGAGCCTGCTTGCATTACCCCAGGGGCACTTGGCAGGAGGGAGGGGCCAGGAACGCCAGCAGGGGACCCGAGAAGAGGAGGATCCGGGCAGCTCTGTGCAAAACCACTGCACAGAGCAGGTAAGTATAACATGTTTATTTTTTTTAAAGTCTTTCATATCACTTTGACATTCAGGTCACAAATAAGTAGGTAAAAACGACTTTTGCCAGTTATTTGGAATGGCAAAGTATTGTCATTTTATTGTGTGTAGAACTATACTTACTGTGGCTTTTAAATAAATAACTTGTTTTATTCTTATGCTGGCTGACACTCTGCTACATTTTTAAGTATAATTATTTTTATAGTATAATTATTACAATTTGTTTTATATTGTTGTATTCATTTCGCTGTAACGTATCCAAAAATTGCAGTCTACTAAAATTGGACACGGTATACAAGCTTAGCTCCATTGAAAGGAAACACCTTCCCAATTTTTATTTGGGAATGTTGCTGATTTTATCCCATAAGCTCATTAAAGTCAATTGCTTTTTCAATGGAGAAATAAAGCAATCTTCAGAAACAAAGTATTAAGCAATGATTTATGTAAACATGGATGAAAATGCCTATTTCAGTACTTAATGGAATAAAATGGCGATTATTGTGTTTCTTTTCGTCAGTGGCCAAGTAAATAAAAATTTTATTGCACATATGTGCTTCATATGCGTATAACACCATTTTTCTTAACACCCTTCAAAAGATCGGTACATGCTTTACACACCATACTGTGTATGAATAGCCTAACTGTGTTGCTGACCCTATGTATAGTGTATGACATTGTTGTACTACTTAAATCCAGGACTGGAGAAATTATTTTTTTAGTTTGTACTTACTTTGTTTATAGTGTTACTTTGCACCTTGAGATTTGGGATTAATGTGATATCTCAGACATAGGTGATTGTGCTAATACAAGTAAGGTAGTGAATATAAAAAAAGCGTTAGTGTAGACAAGGTGTGCATTAAATATTACCTTGTCTCTCTGTTCGTCAATGAAGTGGGCAGTAACTGATATGATTAAATGATTGAATTTCAAACCTCACCCCAAATCTCACCTTTTTCTATGGACACGTGTTCACTCCTGTGAAGTATCAAGATACCAACTCACCTCTGTTGTGTTCTGCATAAGGCTCCATTCACAAAGCTGTCCCACCTGGAGAAGTATCTTTAGCTATGTAACTATAGTTTTAAAATCTCACTGGACGGAGCAGAAAGATACTTTTTCAAAAATACAGATACTTTTCCTGATATGTTAGCTTTGTTAATTGAGCCTATAGTCTCTGCACTGTAAATAAAAATTTATATTGCTACAGGTGCTTTTAAAATAATTTTTAAAATATGTGAAGCCTAACATTTTTCATGTTGGGATTTAACGTGTTAATGTGTTATTAATCATGGGCACCAATTGACAGCTCTGATATCTTTCCTGTTTCAGTAAAGAGTAAACTTAACATGCCCAGTATATTAAATAAGTGTAAAATAATTTATTTCAAATTATTGATTAAGTGTGCTTAATTTACCAAACAGTTGCTAAAAATGTGCAAGGTATTTCTTCCCTTGTATTAAGCGGGAGGTCACATGACCACACCGAGGCGATCTGAAATAATGTATTTATCTGCATCATTTTAAACAGACATTTACACTGTGTAGTATAAATTGGTATAACAGACGGGCTGGCAGTAATCCTATTCTGACTCTATAGCCACTATAATGTAGCCATATCACGAATGCTCTGTCATAAATAATTTAGAGAAAAGCTTGAGGAATACACATTTGTCAGACAGGGGTTATTGACCTATCCTCACATACAGATGAACTGCCCAAAATTAACTTTAAAAAATAGAAACCATAGATTGTAAGATCCTTGAGGTAGGGACTGACTTGACTGTACACTATAACAAGTTCTGTGCAAAAATTGTTGGCTCTATTTAAAGACCTAAAATAAATATAAACTGGGCTCAGTGATGATCATTCTCAGTCTGCTGGTGCTTACATTGCTGTCCTGCAAGCTGGAAAATCCCTGTGCATGGTGAAGTTGGTAGTGCAATATGAACCACCCGTCTTATGTTGCTGGCCAGTGTAAATTCCCTGTTTTTCTTGGTGTTCATTGTAAATCCCCCCTTTACATTAGTGGTCAGAATTAATGCACGTTACATTGGTGGGCAATGTAAATACTCTCCCTTACATTGACGGTCATGGCCATAGGTTTTCGCAGCCTATTGCATTAGGGTGTGCACCCTAAAGCTACAAAACACGTGTGTGTGTGTGTCTACATATATGTGGCCCTGGCACATTGATCTCCCTGTCAGCACAGTGAAAGAGAAGTGCGTAAGCCCTTCTCTTATGGCAGAGCCAGTAAGAGGGAGATCTTTCCTATCTTACCGCTGCCACACAAAGTGAGATTGCTGATGTGCATGGGATGATTAGAGTGTGCCCAGGCACACCTGGCACATGCTGTGCACATGCCTATGGTCATAGTAGAATCCCCCTTACATTGCGGGAAATTGTAATTGCCCTGTTACAATTGTGGTCAGTGTAAAATTTCCAGATTATATAGTTTGTAAAAAAAAAAAAACTGATTTGTCTGACCAGTCAATCTTCCCCTTACTGATCACCAATGCAGAGTATGTTATCCATAGACACTGACTCCAGGCATACATCCTCCTATAGACCACCAACCGCAGAGATTTTTTTGACCGCTGACACCGGGGCATCTTTTTTCTGCCAGGAACCACAAACACCAGTCACCCAAACCCCAAACCACTCACACCGGGTCATTTTATTCCCCCGCTGACCAGCTTGTAGAGGCGTTATTCCTACCACTAATGCTGGAGCATCTATACTTCCCACTGGCTCAAAATGTAAAACGCTCTATCATACATACTTCTAACTGCTGCACACTCTGTATACCATGGCCAGTTATCTCCCTTTTATACAACACAGTTAAATATTACAGCTTGGTCACCAGCTCACCCCAAGCATAGTGACTGCAAATTAAAGGAGTATTAGTGATGGAATCTTTGCAGCAAACTCCTCGTGCGGAAAACTATTATATCCCATTATACTGTATAGCCAACCTGTTCTATTTACTTCAAGATGAAGTTAGCTCGGTGGAAGTTCACTTCTCGTGGTCTTCATGACTCACTGTATGTTTTGAATAGTTATAAGCTTATTTAATTTGCATTGGTGAGGTAAGTTTAATTCATACTGCTTATGATTTTAATATACTGGTGAAGACAACAACTTTACTCTTGAGTGAATCAATAGCCTGCAGCACTTTCATATTTAAAGGAAAGTATAATGAAAATCCTCTTTACACATTCAGGAAAGAAACATATTTAATTCTAAATTATATATGCTACAAATCATAATGTACCCTGCCAACAAAAAGCCAGTAAATGAGAGACATAAGCTTTCTCCCAGTGTAAATAGTTTTAGGCTTGTTTCTTTTTTGGCTTCAGTACAACTTCATTGCCTAGAACATTTAAAACGAATGTAGTGTGTTAAAGCTGAAACAACAGAGTGGTCTCCCCCAATGCACTTCTGTACAGGTGTACTGCATTCTGTACCTTTGTAACCAACATTCTATTTCCCTGGCAGCAAGTAGAGTATTCATTCAAATTCTCACATGTAAAGTTTGATGTATTTTTGTATCAATGTATCATTGCTTTTGATTGGTTGACCTCACCCATTTCATGTCCTCACTTCAACAAGATAGAAGTATTTGCTTTTTATTTATTTTTATAGTTGAAGACATAGAGTCAGGCGTATTTTCATTAATAAGCACCTAGAAAGCAAAGGAAACCTGACAGAAGTTCTAACCCTTATACCATTATATTGAAAACTAAAAAAAACTAAAATAAATAAAGATAAATTTTAAGAGCAAGGGTCAAAAGGCAACTGCATTTCACATCAATTTGAGAAGCTCCTGAGATCATTCAGAATTAATTGCGGACACAGTTGACATGCTTCAAGCTTTCTATACCTATAGACTTGTATAAAGAAACAAGTAGTTAACAAGAACCCTTTGACACCGGCCCTAAATATGGTTACATATTAGGCACATGTAACTATTCTAAAGCCTCGTACACATGATTGATGTGACGGTCGTACAAACTTGTTGTACGATCATCCGACGCGGGATTAGAACAGCCGACGTGCGACAGTCGTACAACAGAAGTTGGATGAGCAGACTAGAAAACTTTTGTTGTACAACAACCGGTCGTACGACTGTTGTACCGTGTGTACAGAGAAGTTAGGCCAACAAGTTGTACGTGTAAAACATGCATGCTTCAAAGTCAGGAACGCCTGGAAGTGTCCATTTGTGTAAACCTACGTTCCTAATTCACAAATCACATTCACCTGATCTTCCTCTTTATACGCTCATAGCACGTCACCACATTCAGCTTGGTCGTACGATCGCTTAGTGCACGTCAGTACGCGAGACACAACAGCCAACATACGATTTTGAATGTCCACTCGTATGACCGCCGCATCGTGTGTACGAGGCTTAAGTATTTTTTTGTTTTGATTTTTTTTGCAGATTACATAGTTACCAAGTGCTAGTTATCAGTAGTGTTACTACTTTGCCTTATTTTGCTGCCTAATTTCAGTTTACAAAAATTTGGTACAGGGTGAAGTTCCATAACTTGCTACATTTTTATTTACTTTTAACCTCAGTATCCTTGTTTCGAGAACTAGAAGATCTGGCCAAGAAAACATCTACCTATAGGGTGACTATAGGATTTCCCTAGAGCCTCATTATATCTACCCCTATGTTCACGCTTCCGTGCACTGACATGCACAGGTGGCACAGACAAGCTTCTGTGTAAAAAGAGTCTAATGTGAGAATGCATGCACTGTATGAAAACTGCATAAGGGATTGTGGGACATGTATTCCCAATGTATATAATCCACAGATGACTGCCTGATGTTCACAATATCCACTCCCTAACCAGAAATTTGGTAAAGCTGCTTGGAAAGAGATACATTGGTGATCAATGTGTAAAGAGGTAAAATGATGTTTGGGAGCACAGTGAAAAACTAATGTGAAGGTTCAGCTAATGAAATGTAGAGAAACAATTAAACAACCTATGGCAGCAACAACCTTAAAGTCTATAACTGTTGGTGCTATATAAAACCTGTATAATAATAATAATATTAATAATATATGCAGTAAAGAATGCATATTTTACTCACTGTGGAACCTAAGGGGTTAATCCTCTGCATTGTGTAAAAAGGCTCTCTTCTCTGATCCTCTTTTTCTTTTACTGTCCCCAATCCATCTGCTGATAGCACAGAGCTCTAGGGAGCACTCTGCACATGCTCAGTTATGTGTGTATCGCTAATGAGCTTTTTTTTGGGAGGTTGCATGTGATAAGCACGGGGCCAATCAGCACTGTCTAGACAGAGGATCAGGTGTCATGCACCCTCATAGGACAGTCAGAGGAGAATGAAAACTCCTCCTGCAGGTTTTACCCAGTGCTCGGCCGGACATTGATAGAAGTTACAAGACTGCTATTTACTGCTGATGAGAAAAGGTATTTAGCAGTTTATATTTACTAAAATAATTGTGAGAGACCAAATATAGTCAATACGGGGTCCTGGGTTTATTAACACTTTCAACACAAACACTGCACTAATGCGCTAATCTTCCATAGTTCTTTTATGCTGGTATAAAGACTCCATTCTGTGCCTGAGGGGTTAATAACACTTGGGGCGCCGCAACTCTCAGAAGATTTCTCCAGGGGCACGAGAACACATCTAAACCAGCAACAACAAAAAAGAGAAAAATAGAGCGCAAGGTCACCCTAGTGTAAAACCGTTTATTGGAGAGGGTTAAAATCTTTAGCATATACAAAAATTGCTGTTTGAATTGTCGGTAAATGACAGCACCTGAACACTTTATTCTAAGCGCCTGGCCACTTTCTTCTTTAACCACTTCCCAACCGCCCACCGTCATATGACGGGGCAGTTTGAAGTGGAATACCGTTGTTATGGTAGCAGATAGCTACCATAACCCCAGTATTTTTTTTTTTGTGCAGGCGATTCTACACAAGATAAAAGTGGTCTCTGCAAAGCATGACATGTTGGGTATCATTTTATTCGGTGTAACATTATCTTTCACAATATGGAAACAAATTGGACTAACTTTACTGTTCTCTTATTTTTTAACTCATAAAACTGAATTTTTAAAAAAAAAAATCGCACTTGTAAGACCGCTGCGCAAATACGGTCTGACATAAAGTTTTGCAATGGCCGCCATTTTATTCTCTAGGGTGTTAGAAAAAAATATATATATTGTTTGGGGGTTTGAAGTAATTTTATAGCAAAAAAAACCTGGTTTTAACTTGCAAACACCGAACTCCAAAAAGAGGCTTGGTCTTAAAGTGATTAAACAAAACAGCTGGGTATTCCTTTCATCTATACCTTATCCTAGGTGAGGGTCTGGTACATTTATTAATGCAGACTTCCCACAAAAAAAAAAAGCAGAATGAGGTTTTGCAAAGTAAATCCGTTTCTTTGGTGGTCCTATATGAATATGGAGGGGACTCCATAGTGTAGAGTGTGAAGTCCCTCCTATAATCCATATCAGACCCTTATCCGAGCAGCCTGGCTGGAATGAGTGTGTGTCTTCCCTTTGTGCCCTCAACACGGGAAAAACTTTAATGGAGGGGGAGAAGATCTTCCCGGGAGAAGCCCCCTGACATAGAACCTTGTTTCCATATTGGTGGAGACAAGGACCTATTCCCCACCACCCTAGCAAGGTGGAATATTTAAGATGGGGGGGGGCAGATACTGACCTTCACTCTATATGAATGAGTAATCCCTACTCGTTTATAAAAAAAAAAAATAAATGTAAATAATGGTGCATTTTTACAAGCCCTTTAATAACAAAAAAAAGTCCAGTCAAATTACATCACCCAGCAATGAAGGTCCACGTCAATCACAATGAACAGTGCACACCAATGTGCCGAAAGAAAAAAGAATCCTGCCAACTAGATCTGCTACCATTGCTCACATGTGGCAAATAACATCTCTGGCCCAGCTGCAGATGTAAACAAAATAAGTGGGGTCTACATAGAGCAGAACTAAACCCTCCTATCCATTGCAGCCAAGGAATCTGCCATCTTAGCCTCTGTTTGATCCACAGTTGCCATGGAGCTACACATGTGATCAGCATGGATGCAGCACAATTTTTAAGCACATTTTACACACAGATTTAGGTGCCCTCCCATTGACTTCCATTAGACCGAGCATTTTCATGAAACTATATCAAAGTCCCACATGCTGCATCTTTAATGAACCTTCAGAAAACACATGATCTAATGGAAGTCAATGAGAGCACACCTAAAACCGCGTGTCAAGCATGAATACAATCATGCTGCACCCAACCCATTGCACACCGGTGTGAACCCAGCCCAAATCAATGAGTTTAGTTCTGCTTTTACAACCATTGACATGTTGGAAACACAAATGTATATTCAGCTCCCGCCAAACAGGCAAAAAATCTGGAACTCACACGACAGCCCAAAAAGCCAAAGTTTGGTCTATAGATAGATTTTCATGATTTTTACAGTACTTTTGATTGAGACTCAAGCCTCTTGTCTCCAATATTCAGTGCAATGTCCCTCTGAGGACTACAGTGGGTGGTGCTGAGAACCAGAAAGCTTGTATTTTTAGGCCTCTAATTTAGGGTGTATGAAAAAATTTAAAATGTTTCATAGAAGCCATAGGAACTTGAGGAAACCAGCTACAAATCATGAATGTCCAGATAAAAGGCAAACATCAGATAGCATGTGAGTTTAAAGCTGGCCATACACTAGTATATTTCCGATCAAATGTTGGTATGGATATTCATATGAACATTCATACAAAACTTCTTTGTATATTCAATGATTGGATGACTGTCATTCAAAACAACTTAAAAATGTGCTTTTTACATTTGATTTTGGAATTTCCAGAACAAAACCACATAACTGAAATGTATTTGTTGGGGAAATAATTTCCGTCCTGCTGCTTCCAATTTTCTCACCACTGTGGTCGAAAATTAACCTACCTCAATTAGAGAAGTGAACAATTGTTATTACAACAAAAAAAGTCCCCACAAAATCTGCTAGATGGGCAGTTTTTCTTTTTGTTCAACTAGCTGGCTGAATGAAAACAGCAGAACAGATTATTCCATCCACGCAAACATGGATGGAGGAATCCCCCGCTGGGTCATTGTATTCTGACAGCAGCTACACCGATTGACTGCAGATGCTGATTGACAGAAATCTTCCAACTTGTCCATTTGGCAGGCGTGGATCTACATATTGTTGAACAGGGACCTGTTCATAATATATATTGTTCATAATAAATATTTTTTATCTTTGATCTGTCTATGGCCAGTTTATATTTTCATGTTTGACTGCAGTATACATTTAAAGCCAATAGATCATCCACCAGACCTCTTTTTCACATTTTTTTTTGAGTTCCTTTAAATATTACAAGAATCTTCTGTACTCATATCCACAGGCAGCTGTTAATAGTGAGCTGTAAATCTGATGTGTTTGTTGGCACTATAATAATCCAGAACCTGTTGTTATATTGTTAGGATTATATAGTGGGTGTTGGAGGGGGTGAGATTCTGGCTGCCATGTACAGTAGAGAGCCGTCATCCACCAGGAATCTTTGACCTGGGAGACAGACATCAATGATCACAGGAACTAAATGTCAGCCTTGTTCTGGACTGGTAGCTGGACTGCAGCCAAAATCATTTTAAACTGAAGACTTTGGTCCTTTTTTCCACCCTTGCTGCTTCACACCACTGTAACTCATATTGTCAATTACTAAATGTTGTCCCCTTTAGACCTTGCAAATAAATCTTTCAGGACACATATTTTCTGATGCACAGAAGTGTCTGTCTTATGGTATGATTAATTTACTTGATGGAACCGATCAGCATGGAATGGCTACTTATAAGTGACACCTCCTAACAAATTACCTCTGGGCTCATCTGGGCTAATTTAAAAAATGATCCAAATACAAGTCTGATTTTAACCCAGGTTCTGCTTGGAAACTTTCAAGATTAGTGTGCTTTATATATCTGCCAGTCTAAGCCATTTTATGGGGCCTATAGCAAAACCTAATCTCCATCTCAAAGTTAATTCCTTATGTGATATAGATTGTTTTGATAGTAGCCATATAACGGTTCTCAGGCTTTATATACATTTGCTATATCCATCGAATAAACATTGAACACCACCAATGTATAGCAAGACTGCTTTGGTCCCCTGGAGCTTTCGGGGTCCATTTCAGTCACATATTGAGCTCTGGTGAATGTTATGCTCTTTGCCAATGATTCTGGAGAACAGACCACTGAGTTATTTATGAGACCCAGTTTAGGTCAGTTGAACCACTTCAGCCCCGGAAGGTTTTACCCCCTTAATGACCAGGCCATTTTTTATGATACAGCATTAACTGCGTTATTTTAATTAACATTGCTCGGTCATGTGACATTGTACCCAGACAAAGTGCATGTCCTTTTTTCCCACAAATAGAGCTTTCCTTTGGGGGTATTTGATCATCCCTGTGGTTTTTATTTTTTGTGCTATAAACAAAAAATTTGCGACAATTTTGAAAAAAAAACAAAAAACATTTTTTTACTTTCTGCTATAAAACATTCCCAATAAAAATATGTAAAAAAAAAAATTGAATTTCTTCATCAATTTAGTCCAATATGTATTCTGCTACGTTTTTGATAAAAAAAAATCACAATGAGCGTATATTGATTGGTTTGCGCAAAAGTTATTGCGTCTACAAACTATGGGATAGATTTATGGACTTTTTTTTTTTTGTATTGTTTTTACTAGTAATGGAGATGATCAGCAATTTTTAGCGGGACTGCGACATTGCGGGGGACAAATCTGACACTAAGGGGTTGATTTACTAACACTGGAGAGCGCAAAATCTGGTGCAGCTGCACATGGTAGCCAATCAGCTTTTAACTTCAGCTTGTTCAATCAAGCTTTGACAGCAAATCCTGGAAGCTGATTGGTTTCCTTGCAGAACTGCACCAGATTTTGCACTTGTCAGCTTTAGTAAATCAACCCCCTCAGTGACACTTTTTTGGGGACCAGTGACACCAATACAGTGATTAGTGCTAAAAAAAATACTGTCACTGTATAAATGACACTGGCAGGGAAGGGGTTAATGTCAGGGCCAATCAAAGGGTTAAGTATTCTCCTAAGGAGTGCTTTCTAACTGTGTGTGAGGGGGATGCTGTGACTGGAGGAAAACAGAGATCCATGTTTCTGCTTAGCAGAATCACAAGATTTCCATCTTCCTCCCTCACAGAACGGCTGTCTGCCTTGTTTACATAGGCAGACTACCATACTGCCTCTCCTGTGAATGATCGTCATGTTCTGACAGCCATCGCGCACACCCCAGAGCCCAAGAGAGGAATCAAGTACAGGTACGTGATGTTGCGCTTAAGGGCTGCCCTGCCACAATATATATACGTGGGGTCGTCCTTAAGCAGTTAATGTATAGCTGTGTACTTCAGCCTAAATTATATATTTCATTTTTAATCAACTTCATTGGATTGCAAAGTCACATTTTTTCTTGACATACAGCATTTATTGAACAAAGTAAGAAAAAATAGCAAAATATTGGATATGTCTCCCAAAAAGCTTAACTAAAGATTACGGTAAAACAGTGGTACTCCTGTTATTCTTCAACAGCTCAGGAGCATTAAATTATATTTACTTTTAAATACCATAAAATGCATGTGACGGTTTTCCAAAATATATAGCCCAGTAGATTTTACAAGTTTCCTTAGCCCAAGCATCTGCTTCTTGTTTCTGAGAAGTTCAATACATTACAGCGGGGTTTACCTTAGGAAAGGTCATTTGGTGAGCACTGTAACAAACATGTCTTAGAAAACTTCATACAGATAATAGCATGCTCCAGATGTTTCCAGGCATTTGCTGTATCAAAACATGGCTTTCTGATCATAAGCAAGAGCTACAGCAAGCAAAATAAGAAGCCTCCTTCAATATAATCACATCATGCAGGGAAGAGAAGAGAACATCTATAACATCTTTGAAGAGACAAATCGACACTGAAGGTCACACATTAAGTAGTTCTTGTTGTCCATGCAATATCTATGTTCAAAATTGAAAGACCACATAGGTGTTTCTTAACAACGTATGTAACAGTTGTTTATTCAGTGGCGGCCCATATATTAGGGGTACTGGGGCACCGACCCCCCTATCCATGTATCCAGCGCCCTGATCTACATACAGGGTGCCGGACCATGGATTCCAATGGAGGGGGAGGTTTGAAGGTTTCATAAAAGGGTGGGCTCGGGGGAATATTCACTATTCCCACACTAATCCTCCTCCCGGCCAATCAGGAAGGGGGCCGTGAGACCCGGTTGGCTGAAAGGACAGGTGATCCTATTGGACACCTAGCACCTAGGAGGAGGAGAAAGGAGACGCCATGCTGGAGGAGAGGACACAGAAGCTCCTGCCTGCAGCCCATCACCTGCCACCTAGGTGGGGTAAGTGCTGGACCGACCGGGGGGTGGTTTGCTTTTCGCCCCCCCCAAAAAAAAAAAACAGCTGCCACTGCGTTTACTATAATTAGTAGTGATCAATTACAAATAAGTTCCCATTAGCCTAAACACTGTAGACTACTAAGTGCATATACAGTCAGTAAGGGAGGCAGCACATGCATTTGTTTGTGTTATCAAAAAATGATGTGTGCATGTGTTTGCTATTTAGCTGATTCTATTTAGAGCTAATTAAATCAACTGTAACAGCTAAGACTTGAATCTGTATATTTGTTTCACCCTAATGATTCCTCAAAGCGGAACTAAAGTCCCGCAGGCAGGCTTTTATTGCAGAAGAGATATGCACTGTCTCTTCTGAAATAAAATGACCCTACCTGCCTGCTCCCCATCTCCTCTGGCATTGTAAACTGAGATCTGCACGCGCAGCTCAGCTTATAGTGCCATGCCGGTCTCCAAGTGCTGGGATGACGGCTTGCTGTGCATGCGCAGCAGTGATGTGTGTTTTCCCCCCACCAGCCAATGAAGAGGCATGAAAATGGCACTCAGAAGAAGATACACTGTTGGAGAGGTAAGTATGGAGACTTTAGTTCAGCTTTAAGTCCACCGATTTAATAGTTTCCCATAATGGTTACATTCAAGGCAAAGCATGAATGATAACTATTACAACTAACAGTGTGCTTATGTTGCCTCTCAAACAAACTGTCAAGCCATTAAATGGCTGGTGTCATAACTGATCACATGCACTATGACATTTGCGAATCTAGCAGAGGCTAAGATGGCCGGTTCCTTGGCCAGAGGAGAGTTTAGTTCTGCTTTACGCTTTTGTTTGTCTCCCGCAAGGGCTGTAATACCAAGATTTTGGGGATCTCCTGATACCCCGGGAATAGTAGAGTGGGTAGAGGAATCGGAGAATGGAAGAATTGACCGCAATGAAAAATGACAACAGTGAGAAATTTTTCGCAGTATGGACATCATGGAAATCTTTCTGTGCATCTCTGAAGATGAGGGAGCTGTTGGAAGTGGGTTACATAGTAAATTAGTTAATTGGGGTGTGGGGGCATGGGTGGAGATGATGGGAGAGAGCGGAGAGAGATTTATTTGTTTTTTTCCCCCTTTCTTTTTTTTTTGTTATTCCCAGAGTGGCTGGGGGTTAGGTTTATGGAGGAGGAGATGTCTCAAGAATTCTTCCCCTTATTGGAGACTATAAGGCCTCATACACACAAACTTATTTTTGACGCCACGTTTTTTGGCGTTTTTTGCAGCGTGTTATTCAATGGCCCCATAAAAACGCTGACGTTTTTGAGTTGTAGAGGGCGTCGCTATTAGTGAGCTGAAAGTAGAACCCACGGGCAGCATGTTCCAAGGCTTTAAAGTTTTGGCGCTTTTGACGCCGTCGCTGCAAAACGCTCACTAACGCCACGCTGGCGCCGATTTTCCCCTGATGTCGGGCCCGACATTTTTCTTATTTTTTTGCATGAGGCCTAAATGTGTATGTGGGCCTCTCTATGATAATGTAGAATGTGATGGATATATCTTGGAATAGAGAGACACGTAATTGAAGATTGTGTTTGTGTTAATATCGATGCAAAACTTCAATAAAAAATATAATGTATAAAGCTGAACTCCAGGCAAACAGCTAAATACACAGATTAAATACTTGTATGCTGTTTTAACTGCAGTACTGCATTGATTTGTACATTTTATATCTGCCTTGAGTTTTGCTTAAGAGAGTACATATTTGCCAATGCTGACCTTCTTGTGAAAATCCTAGTTCTTTGGCACCTATGCTGAGCCTCCATCTTCATTGCTTTCACTGATCCAAAACAAGTATACAAATTAAGAAACTCAAAGAAAAGTCAAACATCTTTATCTGTATATTTGTTCTGGGTTAGTGATTCGACGGCTGACCCCAGTCGGGTCACGAACAGCACTAAAGCCCCTCTGTTCAGCCGGCTGGATCACAGGGGCCACGGCATTGGTCAGTCAGTCAGTCAATCAGGGGCAGCACTCACCCCATCTCGCGGGCAGTGCTCCGAGCGGCTTCCCTCCGGGCTGCAGGCTGGTCTCGGTTCCCCAGCGTCTTCTTCCTCCTCCTCCTGGTGGCCAATTCAATTGGATCTTCTTTCAGCCATCCCCATCCCTCCCCCACGTGGTCAATCGGTAGGTCACCCAGCACCACACTTACCTCATCTAGGTCACGGACGGGCAGCGCTCCTACAGGTGGTGGCTTCCATTGAGTCTCCTCCTCCTCTGCATCACGGCGGCTTCCGCCGTGCATTTCCTCCCTCCTCCCCCTAGGCATCCAATAGGATCGCCTGTCGTTTCAGCCAATCGGGTGATGGGTCCCATGACCTGCTTCCTGATTGGCCAGGAGGATGATCAGTGTGAATATTCACTTGCTATTATCACACAACTGGGTGGCCTCGGGGCGCAGTGCTCTGCGCCCGAGCCCACACTTTTTTGAAGCCTATTAGTGCCTCTGACTCTAATCACGTGCTTCAAAAAAACACCCCCCCTCCATTGGAATCCATGCTTCTGTCGCCCTGCGTGTAGATCAGGGGGCCGGATGCTTGGATAGGGGGGACGGGGCCCATGCACCCCTAATGGATGGACCACCACTGGTTAGGAGGTTGTTAAAGAGGAAGTAAATCCAGATCGGGTTTACTTCCTCTGTATTCCCCTGTAAAGTAGAAGCATAATGGGCTACTATGCATCGCATAGTAGCCCATTATGTACCACTTACCTGCAAACGAAGCCTGCGACATCCAGCACTGTCCCCTGTGCAGGCCGCATCCATCTTCTGCCCCTCTTCCTTCCGGGACCGCGATCTCCAGCTCTGTGATTGGCCGGAGTCGTGGTGACGTCACTCCCGCGGGAGCCGCCAGTCACGGCACAATCTCAGTGAAGAAGCAGCACGGAGGCTGTTTCTTTACTGCGCATGTGCCATATCTCCTGAACTGTGCAGGTTTGGGAGATATGCAGGGCACCTACAGGTAAGCCTTATTATAGACTTACCTGTAGGTGAAAGTGGTTATCACGAGTTGACAACCACTTTAAGTAGAGCCAAAATATGTTTCTCTCATAGCAGATTCCCTTTTAAAGAAAACCTGTCACCAATTTATGACTAAAAATACGTATTAAAAGAAAACCACGTCAAAATGATCAGGAATACATTAAAAGATATACATACGTTATTTAAGTTACATCAATTACTCTTGTAAAACCTGAGATTGGCCACATCTCCAGAGTTTCATTAGTGGTCTTTGAATTTTATGGTTAATCTCATTCATCAATAAGATCACTAAGTAGTTGAGCGAACCCAAACTGTAAAGTTCGGGTCCGTACCAAACTTTTGGGTGTCCGGGACCCATCCGGGGTTCTGGTATTTTATTCCACGTGTTGAAAAGCTGCCAAGGGCAGACAATCAACAAGTGTTTCACTGGTTTTCCCTAGAAGCCATCACAGCCATGCCTACTAATGGCATGGCTGTGATTGGCCAGTGTACCATGTGACCCAGCCTCTATGTGGGGCTGGAGTCACTGTGCTGCATGTCATATGCTCTCAGGATAGTTTAGGGAGAGGATGCTGCTGGCTCTGTGAGAGACAGATTGCAGATATTATAGAACATCTCATCCTGCATTACTGAACGATCTGATTCTAAAATCACCATCAAAGTGTGTGGGAAAAGCCTATATCATCCGCAGGGAGCCATATTACTGTTCTAAAATCATCTTCAAATTGTGTGGGAAAAGCCTATATCAGCCGCAGGGAGCCATATTAGTGTTCTAAAATCACCTTCAAATTGTGTGGGAAAAGCCTATATCAGCCGCAGGGAGACATATCAGTGTTCTAAAATCATCTTCAAAGTGTATGGGAAGAGCCTATTGCAGGCGCGGGGAGCCATATTAGTGTTCTAAAATTTAGAACACTAATATGGCTCCCCGCGGCTGAAATATAAAATCTTGTGATTATACCGAGGGGCGCGGACGTTATCCGAGAAGGG
>BLSH010241805.1:1654060-1664904 GCA_018402905.1 Glandirana rugosa
AACAGATAAATGTCAAGATAAGTGTAAAACACGCTTGTCTTTTGTATGTTTACTTATCCTAAAAAATGTAGCTTTCTTGTATGTCCACTTTTGATGTGCACAGTAGTTCTGTAAAGAAATTGATTCCATATTTTGTTTGTGCGGAGCATTTAAAGTCATTCTTTTTCCCATGTCCCTATTGCTTTAGCGGCAAGCATAGCCAGTTCATACAATCTGAACTGTCATCAGCAGCACCATATTTACCATACTATGCTTTTCTTGCCAGCAGAGTAGCAGGACAGCACCACAGTCCTACACTAAAGCGAACCTTTCTGTTTGAAAAAATACTTTTCTTTTTTGTACATCACATGACACAGAGCAGCCTATAAATCATAGCTATGTGGGTTATGCACCACATATAGGTGAGTGGGCACTGGCTGAAAAAACAGACAAGAAGTCCCCATATATAACCCCTCCCACTCTGGAAGCATCTTCCCCCCCCCCCCCCCAGTGTATGAAAGGTGATTATCACTGAAGTACAACTCTCTGTATGGTAATAGCAGATTTACAATGGTTATAGCAGCGATCAGGAAACTGGTCGACTGGGTCTATTCCTTTACCTAGGAGGCTAAGATGGATGGTACCTAGGTCCTGCTATAATTGAAGGGGTGTGCATGTATGCTGGAACCGGAAATGCATTATGGTGAGGAGCTGGTGGCCATCTTGGTAAAGAAGATGAATCCGGTGGTCTCTCTCTGGCAGCAGCAATACTGTAGGCTGCAGCTGTGCAGCAGAAGAGGCACAGGGCAGTCTGTTGAAGTTCTGTGCATGTGAGTACACCCCTGGGGAGTGAGGTGCTGGCATCTGGGTGGCTCTCTCCTCTGCTAACAGGGTAGCAATGCAGGCACAGCCCTACTACTTGGCTAGTAGGCTTGGAACATATCTTCCAGAAAAGCATGTGGGGGGTGAATCGTTAGGTCCAGAGGGCTCTGGTTGTAGTCCCGCCAAGTTTGTGTCTTCCAAGAGACCAGATCTAACAGGTGTGTCTTAGCCATTACATCTATCTGGTAATTTTGACCACTGTAGGGCATCAACTTCGGCCAAGTAAGCTAACCAGAATCCAAATTCTGTTCACTGTAAAGTGGCAGTCCCACTTGTTAAGGTTGGGGGGGGGGGGAGAGGGGCTGCTGGCTTTTTCGGAGGCCTGGCAAAAAGCGATTTCATATAATTGGGTCCGTTCCACAGTTTCTCATGGATGCAGGTTGAAGTTTTGGATCTTCCCTTCTTAACAATTTATGAGTTCAAATGTACCTATAGATTGGTGGAAGAGGGCATTGTTATTTTAGCTTTTACTGTTTTCCAGTACTCAGTTGTCTGGAGTAAAACCCTCATATTAGATGTGGTTCAGTCTGTCAGGATGTATTTGAAAATGTCTGCAGCCATCAGGCAGTTGGATTCATTGTTTGTCCTTCCCGAAGGCTATAGGAAAGGACAGGCAGCTACTAAGTCAACCATCTTACAATGGATTTCTCAGCTTCTTGCCCAAGTCAATGGCTTGAAGGGGAAGATTCCACCTTTTTAAGTATGGATGCACTCTACCTGAAGTGTGGGAGCTTCCTGGGCTAACCATCATCAGGCGTCAGTTGCTCAGGTTTGCAAGGCTGCAACCTGGTCATCATTATACACCTTTGTAAGGTTTTACCAGGTGGATGTGAAGGCTGCTGAGGATACTGCTTTTGGCCACAGCATTATGCATGCTGACGGTGGTTGCTGTGTCTCCCTCTTCCCATAAGCATTGCTTTTAGACATCCCAGGCAGTCATGATTTATAGCCTGCTCTGTGTCCTGTGTAAAAAGATTAGATTTTTGTACTTACCTGTAAAATCTATTTCTTGGAGTACATTACATGACACAGAGGTCCCTCCCCTCTTTTTGGGGGGCGCATTGCTTGCTATTAAACTTCGGAAGTGGGAGGGGTTATATAGGGGAGCATCCTGTCTGTATTTTTCTGCTAATGTCACCTATAGGTGCCATATAACCCAAGTAGGCAAGATTTATAAACTGCTCTGTGTTCCGTGATATACTCCAAGAAAAGGATTTTACAGGTAAGTACAAAAATCCAATTTCCTCTGCTGGTAATCCCATAATCCCCTATGCAAAATCATTGATTAATATCTGAAAAAAATAACTATAAATATTAAAAATTTCTTACTGTAGACATATAGGTAACAGTTAATATTTTAATGAATAGTGCTTCCTTAAAGCAGTATTAAACCCAAAAGCAAATATTTATTATATTGCAGCTTACCAATTTATAGATGTGATGGTTGTATTCGTTTTCTTTTTTTAGACTTTCTTCTATTTTCATCTGGTGATCCATCAAGTAAGCCTGTTGTTTTGCACATAAGCTTTCTTGCAGATGAATTAGTTACAGGGTTGAGACAAACCATTTAACAGTGCCATCAGCTTTTATTTATTTATGTAAAACTTTTATATCAAAAGGAAAAAAAACTGTTTGCTGTAACTGCTTAAAAAAGTTTTAGCTGGAGTTTGGATCCAATTAGTTGTATCGAATCTGTTAGTACATCTAACACTCCCCTCTCCCCAAACTTAGAATGCTGCTGTCCAAATGTGCCCCCTGTGCTCATTCATCCAGAGTGGGGGCAGTTTAATATATGCCAGATCATCAGGTGAAAACAGAGGGAAAAAAAGCCTAAAATATGAAAACGAATGCAGCCATCACATCTAAAAATTGGTAAACTGCAATATATTACAGTTTTTATTTTGGTTACCGCTTTGAAGGGCAAACAAATATGGTTAAAACATCTTGATATCATATATTATGGTCAAATCACAAAGGAAACATATAAAATCTGTATTTTGAAAAAAGTTAGTTATATGCAGTTGAGTCCAATTACGTTACAGAATTATGTTTACATGGCTGATAATAAAGATCTGTATCCTGTGTTAGAGCTTTGTGAATTGAGACTAATGCATGAAAAGTTGTAGACAGAAATACTGTTGTATGGTTTTCTTGCATTTCAAAGAATCACTAGCATTTTGTAAAGCCAAAAGTAGTCCCTTTCAGGTAAAAAACAGTAGTTCATTTCCTTGAGCATCTAAGCAAGTCATGGCAACACAGCTTATGCCCAATGCACACTGGGCATAAAGCCTTGGTGCACGAGGCTCCAGCATGTAGGTGCAGGTGGAAAGCACAGATGCATCATCCAGCCCCGCTGCCAGCAATCTGTCAAACTCTATGAGAGGCTGAAAGCTGCTGCTCCTGAATGAGACTGGATTGTGCACTGAGGTTGAGTTTCTAAAACTGGAGAGTGCAAAATCGGGTGCAGCTCTGCATAGAAACCAATCAGATTCCAGGTGTTATTGTCAAAGCTGTAATTAAACAAGCAGAAGTTAGAAGCTGATTGGCTACCATGCACAGCTGCACCAGATTTTGCACTCTCCAGTTTTAGAAACTCAACCTCACTGAGTGCTACTAATGTACTAAGACGTTTCAAATGCCCAGATGTCTTGAATACTTCAGGACGCATACTGCCTTAAACGTTAGTAGCACTCACCATCCAACTTTGTCCAGCAGCAGCTTTTAGCCTGTCATGGAGTTTGACAGGCTGCCAACAGTGGGGCTGGACGGTGTCTTGTATCTTACACCCGCACCAAAATACCAGAGCCTCATGTACCGGGACTAAACACCCAGTGTGCATAGGGCCTTAATGTTATATCATTTCTTTACATACACTGACATACACATCAAAGCCCACTCACAATGAAACTAGACTCCCTACAATGTTCAAAGACAGTTAACTGTGTCATAAACAGCATCAGTCCAAGAACAGTGTCAGCATATAATGTTTTGATGTACTTGCAAGCCCAGTAGCATTTGGCCCCTACATTTTAAAAAAAAAAGAGTCTGTGATGCTAGTGACGTTTTTAGAGACTTTGTCTTGATCGTTAGTACTTGCTTCTGATATTGAAAACTGAAATTAAAAGTGGACAGCTGGACTAATGACCCAATTTTTCTATTCTGCAATTAAGACAGACAGCTTGGTCACCTCCCTGTCCCAGCCTGAGACTGGGCAATGACTGAGCCGTATCAGCCCACCCTTCTGTCACTCACTTTTTCCTGCTGTCAGCATGTTCTTTGTTAGTACATGTGCATGCAGAACACAGGGTTGAATCCTACTACTTCCCCTTCTTCTCTCAATCTGAGTGCTGCTGTACAGAGGATTACAATAGACTGAAACAAAATCAAATTCAGTTTTTAATAAATGCATAAATGCATTAACCAGTTCCCGACCGCCTCGCGTACATTTACTGCTGCACTGTGGCAGCGTAGCACGAATCGCCGTCTACAAACGGCGGCTCGCATATGCGCAGCTAGCAGGCGGGAGCGCACCGGCTGCGGCACGCTCTCGTGCCCGCCGCACTCTGCTGGAGTGTGCCCGCGGCTCGGGCGTTCCCGATGTCCGCCGGCGAGCCGCGATGACCTGACAGAGATAAAGAATGGGGAACCGCCGATGTAAACACGGCAGTTCCCCGCTCTGTCAGTGGGCATTTAAAAGATCTACTGATCCCTGACACTGGGATCAGGGAGATCTCTTATGCCCATGGTAGCCCAGCCCCCTCACAGTTATAACATGCCTAGGGAACACAGTTAACCCCTAGATCGCCCCCTGCAGGTTAACCCCTTCACTGCCAATGACATTTATGCAGTAATCAGTGGATATTTACATTTCTGATCGCTGTATAAATGTCATTGGTCCCAAAAAAGGGTAAAAAATGTCCGACATGTCCACCCCAATATCAAATTCCCGATAAAAATTGCAGATTGCCGCCATTACCAGTAAAAAAACAAACAAATTGTAAAAACGCCAGAAATTAATTCTCATGGTTTGTAAATGTGGCAACTTTTGCGCACCATAGACAATAAAACAAGGAAATATCTGCGCTAATGGAATGATGATAAAAAGGAAAAAACAATTAACAGCAGCCTGCTACTGGGAATGCAGATAGATGTCCCAATCACAACAAGAAGTATAAAAGATAGCAGCGCTTTAACACATAAGATAAACAATTAATATCATAAATAGTAGTAATCAGTCCCAGAAATGGTAATGCATATGTGAGTAATAAAAAAATCATATATAGTCCAATGGTGATGAGTAAAAAAATCATATATAATCCAATGATAGTTCATGGGTATGTTCATAAAGCATAGCCAGCGGAAAGGTCACTTCCAATAGTATAGGCACCCAGTGATGAAAATGGATAAGCACCAAATACACTCAGTGTCCACCACCAATAATGCGGAGCAGCTTACCAGAATCAATTGGCTTCCAAACTAATGGAAAAGCCAAAAGAAGCTTGCAGGGACGTAACACTCCCTTATGGATCCAGCTGTAGTTTAAATAGCCTCTTCATTACACCAGGGGAAGTCACTCCACCGCTCATCCAAGGATATATTACAAAATACAAATGACCATAGCGTAATACTGTTATGCATTTATTGAAAGCATAAAAACATATATTGCACTCACATGGTATCAAGATAAAACAGGCATCTGTATAATGACCCGGGTAAATTCCACTGTAAACTTCAGTATATCAGCCGTGGGAACACAGAGACGCACTTTTCGGATGTCGCACAACTTTTGCGCAAACCGATCAATAAGCACCAATTGAGATTTTTTTTTACCAAAAATATGATGAAGAATATAAATTGGCCAAAACCGATGCATAAATTAGTTTTTTTATATATTTTTTTTTGGATTTGTATTTTAGAAAAAAGTAAGAAATGTTTTCTTTTTTTGCAAAATTGGTGCTCTTTTTTGTTTATATCGGTGATCAGAAATGACGCAGAGGTGATCAAATACCACCAAAAGAAAGCTCTATTTGTGGGAAAAAAAGGATGCAAATTTTGTTTGGGTAAAATGTTGCACGACCGCGCAATTGTCAGTTAAAACGACGCAGTGCTGAATCGCGAAAAGTGCTCTGGTCCTAACATGGGAAATCCTTCCAGGGGTGAAGTGGTTAACTAGTGTGTTTTTATATCCTTCTGGAGTTCAGATTTAAAGTTGTCATTTAAAATCAGGAATTGTGTTGTTATTTTTAACTGGTAATGTCATATGAAGCTGGCATTATAATGTTGAATGGAGTTCAGCTTTAGGGTGTCTTGGTAAGGGGTACAGTGATATCAGTACACCAGGATAGATTGTAAAAACTTTAGTAGGTACATTAGCAAAGATGTAGTTAGACCCCCAAATGGCCTGACCAAGTAAAAAGATAAAAAACATGGGAAAAGCAACAGAGCAATGCTGATACTGAAGGAACACAGGACAGCGTTGCACTGCTCAGAAAATACAGCTGCTTGTTATTCATTTTAAGCTGGTCTTGCTCAAAAATGAATGGTAAGCTCAGATTTGGCACTGGTTTTAATTATAGATTGACATCACATGTGATCTTTTTCCTTTACCCCTTTTTTGGTAAAAAATCAAGGCCTAATCATTGTGAATGTGAGCAATAATTACTAGCAGGAATACTTCTCAACTTGCTGGCTTTTGATTCATAGATCCCGTTTTGTTAATCTCGTAAGTTGTGATTATATCTATGAGATGTATAGGTTTTGTACGTGTAAACAATAATAATGAAAGCATAAAGGACAGAGTTTTTCGGTTGCTCTTTCCAGTGCTATGTCAGTCTTGATTCTGCTCTACACTTCCTTCACCATCATCTTCCCCATTTAGGGGAATTTGTGACACTTATTATGTCTATGATGTACATGGATACATATTGCACACACATACCTCCCAACTTTTTGAGAAGGGAACGAGGGACACCTATTAGCAAACGTATGTAGGCATAGGACACACCCCCTGCCATGCCCCCTTAAGATTTATAAAAAAAAGATTAGTTGAATCCACATGTGCTTTTTTTAACCATTATTATTCCGTTATATTGGCTTTTAACATTTACAAATACAGCAGTTTAGAATTTGGATAAAAGGTTTAGCAAAATGAAATAAATAGTGCATTTTATATATAACTATTTAGCTTGGACCAAAATGAGGGACAAATGAGGAGAAAGGAGGTAAAGAGGGATTTTGTTCCAAATCAGGGACAGTCCCTTGAAATCAGGGACAGTTGGGAGCTATGCACACAGTACCAATATAAAAAAAGAAATGTTCACATAAACTGAACTGTACTCCTTTACTCTCATGAATACAAAATAATTACTTGTAGGACATCCACATAGCTTCCACAAGCATAGAACCGAACTAGGCTTTGTGCCTTGTTGCATTATATTAATTAAAAAAAAAATAGTGAAAGGAAAGTGTGTAATTGCTTCATAAGTACTAAAGACTGCAGAAAAAATATGCAAACGCACACACTCAAAATACAAAACTCTTTAGCCCCTTCCTTACTGGGCACTTAAACCCCCCTCCTGCCCAGACCACTTTTTGGCTTTCAGTGCTGTTGCATTTTGAATGACAATTGTGCGGTCGTGCGACGTTGTACCCAAATAAAATTTGTGTCCTTTTTTTCCCACAAATAGAGCTTTCTTTTGGTGGTATTTGATCAACCCTATGTCATTTCTGATCGCCGCTATAAACAAAAAATGAGCGACAATTTTGCAAAAAGAACAATATTTTTTACTTTTTGCTAAAGTACAAATCCATTAAAAAAAAATTATTCATCAGTTTTGGCCGACATATATTCTTCTACATATTTTTGGTAAAGAAAAAAATCGCAATTGGCGTATATTGATTGGTTTGCGCAAAAGTTATCAGGTCTACAAACTGGGAATTGATTTATGGCGTTTTTATTATTTTTTTTTTTTACTAGTAATGGCGGCGATCTGTGATTTTTTATCGGGACTACGATATTGCCGCGATGAGCGTGCACAGGGGACGACGTCCATGGACGTCGTCCGGGCATTTCAGATCCGCGCTGGAGCCATACTTCGGCAATAGCGCGGATCTGGAGTGACTACTTGCACATTGCTTTCTAGAATGCTCAAATTCAGTCAAATCTTATCTTACATTTTGAGCAGAGTGGGTATGTTTCAAACTTGTCAGCTTATTATTTCTAGATATTTTTTTTATTACTAATTACTACTTGAAATGTTTCAGACAGTACAGGAAGTGGAGAAAATCTCCTCAATTACTGTCTTTATGACAGGTGTCAGACAGAGAGGAAATTCTGTCAATAGGACCACAGACAGCTGAAAAAATAAATGTTCTAGTAGCCTAAGCTTTGGGCCTTGTTCACACAGAGTGTATGAATCTGCCCCCTGTGTGATGGCTTTGTTTACCCAAAGAGGATGCACAGGTGTTCCATGCATCCCCATGCAGGCAGTCCCGCTGTTGTCAATTGGGTCGCAGCAGCTGTACGGACACCCGCTGCTCCCATTTTGACATCCGTTGGTGCATTTGAGGCCATGCACCTACACAGATATCACATTGGGAGCAGTGGCTGTGTTCGTGCAATCACTGCATCCCAATTGACAGCTAAGGGATAGTCCACATGGACCTTCTGTGCATTCCCGTGCAGATAAGCACAGCCATCACACAAGGCACAGATTCATATACCCTATGTGAAGGAGACCTTAGCCACTGTGGGGAGTTATTGCCCTCTGTGTCATCATTGAGGCAGATATTTCATCATGTTCTGTCCAGGGCAAATCTCTTCAACAGAGACACTGGCAATATTTAAAACACAAAAGGAAGATCTCCGTAGCCTCCTTAGCGGTTATCCCAAGTATGGCTCGGGGTTAATTGTCATTGTCATTACCAAAAGGATGGCATCGCAGGATCCAGGCAAAGTTACTTACCTTGTCCCCAGGATCCTCCAATGTCCCCCCACTGTGTCCTCTGGCGGAATCTTTGCCCGGTGCCTCTGGGTTCCAGGCTCAGTTCCCTGCGAGCGGCGGTGCCCGGCGGCAAATTCAAAAAGTGAAACACACATAACACATACAGTACACTGTAATCTATAAGATTACATTACTGTATCAAATCATTTCACATCCCTTTTATCCCTAGTGCTTTGTCCAGTGCCCTGCATGCACTTTTATATTATATATGTCATACTTTCTGACTGGAAACTTGAGAATGTCCATGGCAACCAAAAAGCGTCCCTTTACGTCAAAAGTGTTTTTTGACCAGCTAGAAAACAGCAATAGTAAATAAGAATCATTTGCAGAATTGAGCAACAGAATTGAGGAAACGCGTCATCAGAACTGAAAGTGACGACAGCGACAATTCTGCAACTGAGCAGATTTCAGTGTTTTGATGTGATTACATTATTGAATATGTTTTATTACTATTATATTAATATTTTTGATAATTATTTATATTTATTTATTATATTATAATTTATGATTTCGTGTTTCAAACGTTATCATACACGGGATGTCTACTAGACTCTTGTTTGGACAGATTTAAGTGAGTTATTCCAAAGAATTACAGGCCTACAATATAAAACGCCAAATTTCTATGCGAAAAAATGTACCTCTTTGAGATGCAAAAATCTGACATAATCCGTCAGGGAGGTTAAAGGGACACATGCAGCACTTACAACTCGACAGTGGATACCTTCCCTTCTATATCCAAAACAAAAAAGTTTTGGCTGTAGTTGAGCCTAACAATATTTGGTAAATTGGAATTTCATCTAAGCTATTTGGGCCTGTAGAAACTGTCCTTGAAGGAGAAAGCTCTTGTTACAGTAGAAAGAATTTCTGAACTAGGTTTACTACTTTTAGTTTTTGTTTTTTGAACTTTATTTTATATTATGCATGAAACGTTACTCCTGCTACCTAAATGACAGTCCCCATAATGTGAGAAAGAATAGGTCACTGTTGGAACCTTGATTTCTGTATACTTTGCTAGTATATTAACTTATTTGGACGGCCCTCATAATTTACAACAGATCCAACCTACTATAAACATTTAGGTTTAAAAACAGCCTAATCAAAGCAGAGAAAGTACAGTAAGTCTAATTACCTCTCATAAAGTCTGCTAAGGATCAGCTCTGCCTGACGGGGATCTAAAAGTGCTCTGGGACTGCACGTTTTATTCATGGAAATTTTCTGTGCTGTGTCTAAAATACTCTTATGACTTAAAGTTTTGTAAATGGACAGTCACAAAACATTTATTGAAGTTAGACTGCCCTCGGCAGTGACATGAAAATAGCACTTTGTACAAAAACAGGCTTTTTATGTTTTTCTTTTTTTTTAAGAAAACTCATTTACAAGCCACTTGTTTAACGGGTGACTATGGCAAGAACATATATTAAACATACTACAGCTTTGCAGGAAAACTGGCAGTTATTATTTCCTTTGCTCCTATGTTCTCCCTTTGCTTAAATGGTAACTGTATATGGGACATAACAGACTAAAGTTGGGTATATGCTAAGTAGTGTTGAGCGAACCCGGACTGTAACGTTCGGGTCCGTACCGAACTTTAGGGTGTCCGTGGCACGGACCCGGACCCGGACATTTCAAAAATCGTTCGGGTTGGCCCAGGCCCAGGCACGGTGCCTGTGGGATTTCAAGCCATGCCTGGGCTTGCAATGTCAGGCCCAA
Source organism: Glandirana rugosa (assembly GCA_018402905.1). NCBI lineage: Eukaryota > Metazoa > Chordata > Amphibia > Anura > Ranidae > Glandirana > Glandirana rugosa. Next base: position 1,664,635 of record BLSH010241805.1, read on the forward strand.
GCGAGTTGTGATGAATCGTATATGGGTTGAAATCAGACAATACAGGGTATATGTCAATGGTAAATTCGTTTCCCTCTTGTATCCTCGTTTCCTTTATTATTGACGGTCAAAAGGACGTTTCGACATCATACAAATTATATACAAGAACGGTATCAGTGGGCAATTTGTTCACCGAACATTTACTCAAAAGAATTTTTTTTTCTTTTTGTATTTTTCGGACAAAAACATGTTTCACGATAAAAGTACAGTGACGGCTCCCGTCAGATTGAA
>BLSH010241805.1:1671194-1682186 GCA_018402905.1 Glandirana rugosa
GGTCCTAACCCCCACATGGATTGAAGGTCATGTGAGTGACGTGTGCAGTTTGGAGGAAGAGGTGGTGGTCGCACAGAGGGACCAGCACAGCAAAAGAGGAAGCAGGTTGCAAATGCGGAGCGACCGTCCCCTAGACAGTACGCCTGCTACTACCTACCGCACCCAGGGACCTAGCACACCAAAGGCAGCTCAAAGGAGTTCCCTGGCGTGGCAGTTCTTCAGACAATGTGCTGATGACAAGACACGAGTGGTTTACACGCTGTGCAATCTGAGCCTGGAGCGAGGCATAAATGTTCTAAACCTGAGCACAACCTGCATGACCAGGCATCTACATGCAAAGCACGAGTTACGATGGAATAAGTACCTCAAAATTCAAGAAAGGTCTCGGCCCCCTCCTGCTTCCTCTTCTGATGCTGCCTCGGCCTCTTCCTCCACCTCTACAGTACCAGTGTCACCTGCCACCCAGCAAACAGACGATGTGACAGCAATGCCACCATGTCCGCCACCTTCCCCAAGCATTTCCACGCGGTCCCATGGAAGCTTACAGCTGTCCATCTCCCAAACACTGTAGAGAAAGAGGAAGTACCCCCCTACCCACTCGCGATCCCTGGCTCTGAATGGCAGCATGTCAAAATTCCTGTCCTTTGAAATGCTGTCATTCCGTCTGGTGGACACAGACAGTTTTAAAAACCTGATGGCGGTGGCTGTCCCACAGTACGTGGTTCCCAGCCGCCACTACTTTTCCATGTGAGCCATCCCTTCCCTGCACAAACAAGTCGGGGACAAGATCAAGTGTGCACTGCGCAACACCATCTGTGGCAAGGTCCACATAACCACTGATACATGGATCAGTAAGCACGGGCAGGGACACTATATCTCGCTAACTGCACACTGGGCAAATGTAGTGGCGGGTGGGCCTGAGGCGGATAACAGTTTGGCGCATGTCCTTCCGCCACCGAGGATTGCAGGGCATTTCTCTTTGCCTCCTGTTGCCTCCTCCTCCTACTCCGCTTCCTCCTCCTCTACCACCTCCTCATCTTGTCAGCGTAACACCTTCACCTCCAACTTCAGCACATCCAGGGGGAAACGATAGCAGGCTGTTTTAAAAGTGATATGTTTGGGGGATAAACCCCACACTGCGCAGGAGCTATGGATGGGCCTTGAACAACAGACCGATGAGTGGTTGTTGCCACTGAGCCTCAAGCCCGGCCTGGTGGTGTGCGATAATGGGCGAAATCTCGTAGCAGCTGTGGGCCTAGCCGGTTTGAGGCACATCCCTTGCCTGGCGCATGTTCTGAATTTGGTGGTGCAGAAATTTCTAAAAAACTACCCAGATATGTCAGAGCTGCTGCAGAAAGTGTGGGCCGTCTGTGCGTGCTTTCGGCATTCTCACCCTACTGCTGCTCGCCTGTCTGCCCTGCAGCGGAACATCAGCCTTCCCGCTTACCGCCTCCTATGCAACGTGCCCACAAGGTGGAACTCCAACTTGCACATGCTGGAGAGACTGTGCGAGCAGCAGCAGGCAATAGTGGAGTTTCAGCTACAGCACGCATCGGTCAGTCGCTCTGCGGAACAGCACCACTTCCCCACCAACGAGTGGGCCTCCATGCGAGACCTGTGTGCCATATTGCGGTGTTTCAAGTACTCCACCAACATGGCCAGTGCCGATGAAGCTGTTCTCAGCGTTACTATCCCACTTCTATGTCTCCTTGAAAAAACACTTTGGGCGATGATGGAAGAGGATGTGGCACAGGAGGAAGAGGAGGAGGAAGAGGGATCATTTCCAGTCATTCACAAGTGACTCGGAGGGTGGGTTCCTGCACCAGCATAGGCCAGGTAAAAAAATTTCAAGCCAGGGCACAGTTCTGGAGGATGAGGAGGACAAGGATGACGAGGAGGAGGAGGAACCATGTTCACAGCAGGGTGGCACCCAACGCAGCTCGTGGGCATTACTGGAGCGTGGCTGGGGGGATATGGAGGACACAGATGATACACCTCCCACAGAGGACAGCTTGTCTTTGCCTCTGGGCTGCCTGGCACACATGAGCGACTACATGCTGCAGTGCCTGCGCAACAACAGCCGAGTTGCCCACATTGTAACTTGTGCTGATTACTGGTTGGCCACCCTACTGGATCCCCATTACAAGGACAACGTGCCATCCTTAATTCCCTAACTGGAGCGTGATCGGAAGATGCGCGACTACAATCGCACGCTGGTAGACTCACTGCTGAGGGCATTCCCAAATGACACCGGAGGCTCAGTGGAAGCACAAGGCGAAGGCAGAGGAGGAGGAAGAGGTCGCCAACGCAGCTGTGGCACCGCCAGCACCTCAGAAGGCAGGGCTAACATGGCCAAAATGTGGAAAAGCTTTGTTAACAGCACGCCACAACAAACAGCACCACCAGCTGATAGGCAACATCTTAGCAGGAGGCAGCATTTCAGCAACATGGTGGAACAGTATGTGTGCACACGCCTACACGTACTAACTGATGGGTCTGCCCCATTCAACTTCTGGGTCTCCAAATTGGGCACATGGCCTGAGCTTGCCCTTTATGCCTTGGAGGTGCTGGCCTGCCCTGCAGCCAGTGTATTGTTTGAACGTGTGTTTAGCATGGCAGGGGGCGTTATCACAGACAAGCGCAGCCGTCTGTCCACAGCCAACGTGGACAAGCTAACGTTTATTAAAATGAACCAGGCATGGATCCCACAAGACTTGTCTGTACCTTGTGCAGAATAGACATTTATACCGGCCTCACACAGCCATTGGTATACTTAAGTGAACTTAGTCTTTTTTTAGGCCTCCTCAACCTCCTACTCCACATTCACCTCCTCCTCCATTTTTTTATGTGATTTTAAGTTATTTCCCTATCCATATTTGTTTGCAGGGCACTTGTCCTACTCTTACCCCCATTTTGCTTCCTTTTGCAGCCCTCTAGCCCTTTCCAGGACTTTTTAGAGCCATTTTAGTGCCCAAAAGTTCGGGTCACCATTGACTTCAATGGGGTTCGGGGTCAAGTTCGGGTCAAGTTTGAGGCAAAACTCGAACTTTTTCGTGAAGTTCGGCCGATCCCGCCGAACCCGAATATCCAGGTGTCTGCTCAACTCTAGTGCTGACATATTGTATTCTTGCCTGGTATCCTAATTGTATGGTATCAGAGAAGGCTGTTCTACAGAGAATCATAAATTCTGCACAAAGAGTTGTAGGCTGTGAGTTTGTCACGATTGACCAAATTCACCAGTTCCGATGCGTCCGCAGAGCAGAAAGGATAGTAACGTATATGTCCCACCCTGGTGATCATCTATTTGAACTGCTGCCATCTGGCAGATGGTACAGGAATATAAGGGTGAGGACAAATCGTTTCAAGAAGAGTTTTTACTCAAATGCCATTAGGGCGATGAATGGGGATTTTTTAAAATAGACAGACAGAGGTGATACTGATGTTTTGTATTGATGTTTGCATAATGTTAGTGTTTATATGAGAAATTTCATTATGCTTGGTTACAATGACAAATAATGTTTCTTATCTTATCTTCAATTAAGCTTTGGCAATAAAACCTGGAAACCGGTTGGTTTCTACGGGTTGATTTTGACAGGTACCCTTCCCCACTTCTGGGAGACGGTGCCGCGGCTGAGTGTTTGAATGTTAAAAGCAAACAAAATCTTGAACTACTTTCAGATGACATTTGAATGTACTAAGAATTTTCATACAAAGTTTCCTAAGAATTTTCGTACAAATCTTCATTCAAAACTAGTGTATACCCAGCTTAAATTAGCATCAAGTTGAGAGTATCTCTTATACCTGCTCTTACATTATATTCCTATTGTACTATGTTTTCCAAGCAAGGTGTACAGCCTCCTGTGCCAATTATCCCTGTCCACAAGTTGATGACCCATGGGCTGGGTCTTCTTTTGGCTGGCCATTATTCTCTAACAGACTACATAAACTCATCTATACTATGGGGTTTATTTACTAAAACTGGAGAGTGCAAAATCTGGTGCAGCTATTCATAGAAACCAATCAGCTTCCAGTTTTATGTGTTTTTTCTCAAAGTTTAATTGAACGAGCTGAAGTTAAGCCGGCCATATATGGGTCGCCGTTCGAAAGAATTTTCTTTCGAAAATCTTTTCTAAGAATTTTTGTTTGTATTTCGCACTATTAGTGGGCCGCAGCAAAGGCTAATTTTTGTGCACCATCGGAATATAAAATGTACAAAATTTCAGATTTTTGAAAAAAAAATGTGGAATTCAACCCACGTATGGCCTGCATTAGAAGCTGATTGGCTACCATGCACTAGATTTTCCACTCTCCAGTTTTAGTAAATGAACCCCTATGTTACACAACCTGATGCTAGTATACTGTTGGATGGCACTGAAGGCTGTAAGCCCACATTGTTTATGTCGGGAACTCAAAATGTTGGACTTTTTTTTCATTTTAGTCCTTGGGACATTGGTCACCAGGACCAACTTTGAGAGTGGATCTTCCTAATGGGGACACAGATATCAACAAAAATCTGATAAGGGGTCTTATCTCTCACCTGTCTCTCAAAAAACAAATGTTTTGACTCTAAATACACTTTAAAGAGGCACTGTTACATTGTCCATTCAACACATAACCCCCCCAGGCATATATGCTTACCCAACAGCACTTCCTCACCACCTTCCCATGCTGCTGGAGCCCTCGCTTACATATACCATATATGGGGAAGCATTTGACCTACCCTAAGTGACACCAGACCCACACACCGGTGTGTGTGTGTGTGTACTGTATGTGTGTATGTGTGGGGGGGGGGGGTTGTCACTCTCTAAGCTCCAACACCAGTTAAAGGGGTTGTAAAGGCAGAAGGTTGTTTTATCTTAATGCATTCTATACATTAAAATAAAAAGCCTTCTGTGCGCAGCACCCTCCCTCGGCCCCCCCTAACAATTACCTACGGTCCCTCTCTGTTCAGAGATGTCCACGAATGTCTCAGCTGTCCGAGATTCTCCTTCTTGATTGGCTGAGACACCCTTGGCTCTTTCTGCTGTCAATCAAAGTCAGCTAGCCAATCAGGGGAGAGAGGGAGCAGGGCCGGGTCGGAGATCCATGTCTGAATGGACACAGGGAGCTGTGACTCGGCTCGGGTGCCCCCATAGCAAGCTGCTTGCTGTGGGGGCACTGAACAAACAGAAGGGAGGGGCCAGTATCACAGAAGAGGGACCTGAGAAGAGGAGGATTTGGGCTGCTCTGTGCAAAACCACTGCAACAGAGCAGGTAAGTATGACATTTATGTTATTTTTAGAGGAAAAAAAAAGGAGACTTTACGATCACTTTAACATTGGGCACTGGAAGTTAGTAGGTGTAGGTACTGCAGCAGGGAGGCAGTGAGGTAACATGGCTGGGTAAGTATACATGCCTGTGGGTTAGGCTATGTCCAGATATTGTGACTTTGCCCTGAATAAGCAATTGACAGTGTCCCTTTATTGATATTGTTGTAATTACTATATATTTATTGTATCCTCAAGCTACAACATTAAACACATCCAAGTATTCAGTACAAATTTCATTTTCACAAATTCTACACTACTCCATATCAGTTTAATACTTGCTGTGTTTTGTTTTTTTGAGTCATTTTTGAAACTGTAAGATACTGAACACCTTGTTGGGAGTTGATGTGAAAACCACAAAGCAGAGCACCGTGGTTTAACCCCTTGTTTCCTGCAAACCACTTACACAAAATGAGCTTTTTATATGGATTCTGATCACAGCGCTCCTGTTAAATCAGTTCCTTTTCCAAAGTTAAAGGCTGTGCTGACAAATACTGCAGGTTTATGGGTGAATTGTGACTGGGGATAGGTGGGTCTGCTGACTCAATCCTGTTCATAAATTACAGTCCTAAAAGTGTAACCAAAAGAGTGTTTGGCCATTGTTCAAGCATATCACAAATCCAGGTGCAAAATCATATACAGTACCATGGATTTCTTTGCTTTTCTTTCTTTCTTCACTCTCTGCATAGATGCTGTTTACACATAGAGAAGATGGATATTTTCCAAAGTGCCAATACTGTACTAATAACTCATGCACAAATGATTATATGAAAATTGTGTTAAGGTAGTGAAAGACATTTTCTTGTCATTGGAAGCAAAAAAATGATTTCCATGTTAAGAAGCAGTATTGCTAATCTTAATGCACTGGCAAAATGTACTTAACCATGGCCATGCCACTGCCTCAAAAAAACAATCCCCCCCTCCCCCCAAGAAAAAACGAACATATTTGTAAACCACATTGCTGAAGCAAGCAAAGTCCCATTATAATGAACAGATGAAAAAGAAGTGCCGAAATGAGAAGGAAACCTGTCATGTGATTTTGACAGGTCATATGATAGGGCTCTCCTTCTATCCGACAGCGTTCTCTGTTGCCCTATGACCAGAAAACTTTTGAACATCACAGACGCCACACTGTGATCTACATTCATAGAAAGCACAGTGTTGAAGCAAGTGAAGCCCCATTATAATGAAGGAATGAAAAATAAGGGCCAAAACTAGAAGGAAACCTGTCATGTACCCCAACATTTCATATTAGAGATAGACCAATATGGGTTTCTCTCTGGCCGATGCCGATATTTAGAAATCGGGGCTGCAGATAGCCGATATAAGATGCCAATTTTTTTGGGCCGACATGTTAGGCTGATTTGTCTTTTTTTTTCCATAAAATCTAACAGTTAAGTAGTAAGAAGTGATACAGAAAATTGCTTAAGTTCAACATTTTTTTACACAACACAACATGCCTCCAATCAGTGCACTTGTGTGTATAATTTAGATTAAAAAATGATATATCATAAATATTAAATACACAAAAACAGGTAATCAAAACTTTTGGATGAAAAAAAATGGGCTGTTTAGTTTTTTTTTTTTAATTCATTAAAGTGTATTTTTTCCAAAAAAATTGTGTTTGAAAGACTATTGCGCAACCGCTGACATAAAATATTCCAACAACTACCATTTTATTCTCTAGGGTCTCTGTTTAAAAAAAATATAATGTTTGGGGGCTCTAAGTGATTTTCTAGCAGAAAAAATTTTGTTTTTAAATGGTTAAACTGAGCTCATCTACACGCTGGAGTTCATTGCTTTGATAAGTATAAACATTGTATCTCTTTGGTTCTTATATCAGCGATGTTCTCAGACTTGGCAGGCTGCTCAGATTTTTGTCTCTCTTTGTCCATAGGAGAGACTCAAGTCGCTCCGACTTAGAAAAAGGTTCCTGTACTACTTTTGGGGCGACTTCAGACGACTTGCAATGACTTCTATTACAGAAGTATTTGCACGTCGCGCTGAAGTCACACTGTGCGGGATCACGCTGAGTCGTCCCACAGCAAGGGGGCCCCCAGATCCCGGCCCCCCACCCTATGTGAATGAGTATGGGGTACATTAAACCCCTACCCATTCACCCAAAAAAGTATCAAAGAAATAAAACCAGCACTCAGGTTTTTGACAAAGTACTTTATTAAAGCAGCTCCAGCGCCTCTTCTCCCTTTGGTTTCTTCTCCCTCCAGTGATGTCTTCATCCTCTGGTTCTTCTAGCTGAGCTGATGTCTTCTTCCACTTATGGTTCTTCTCTCTCTGCTGTCTTCTTCCTCTGATGGTTCTTCCTCTGATCTTCTGCCAACGCTAGCTCCCACAGTTCCACTCTCCTCCGGTTCTTTTATAGATATTGGGCATGGCCATCCAGTAACGTCATCCAGAGACCTCCTACCTTGTGACGTCACTGCCCGGGGCACAACTGCGGGAGCTAGCATCGGGAGAAGATCGGAGAAAGAACTGGCAGAGGGAGAAGAACCAGAGGAAGAACTGGCAGCTGAAGAAGACATCAGTGCAGTGAGAAGAACCGGTGGAAGAACCAGAGGAAGAAGACATCAGCACAGCGAGAATAATGGAAGGATGAAGGCATCACCGGTGGGAGAAGAAATCAGAGGTAGAAGAGACGCTGGAGCTGCTGTGATAAAGGACTTTGTCAAAAACCTGTGCAGGTTTTATTTCTTTGACACTATCTTGGGTGAATGGGTAGGGGTACAATGTACCCCATACACATTAACATAGGATGGGGGGGCCGGTATCGGGGGGCACCCTTGTTAAAGGGGGCTTCCAGATTTCAATAAGCCCCCCTCCCGCAGACCCCAACTACCACCACCCAGGGTTGTCAGGAAGAGGTGCTTGCCCCCTGCTGCCCCAAAGCACCCACACCCCCCATATAAAGGGCATGTGAACTGGTATGGTCCAGGAGAGGAGGGGGCGCTCGCTCATCCTCCCCTTTCCTGTCCTTCTGGGCTGCGTGCTTGGACATGGGTCTGGTATGACATTTTGGGTGACGCCATGCCATTTTTTTCTTATTTTGGCGTGGGGGTTCCCCTTCAAATCCATACCAGTCCCAAGGGTCTTGTATTGTCTTTGGGGGTGGGGGGGTGGGGGGAGAACCCAACGCCATTTTTTTTATATTTTGGGCGTGGGGGTCCCCTCAGAGCATAAGTCTTATGCCAAAGTTGAATCAGTTAAGATGATGATCTGACTTTGATCCGACTTAAGTCGGACTGACTTGTGTCGGACCAGTTAAGACAACTCTCATAGGGAACCATTCATTTATACACATCATGCAACATGTGCTCCCAGTCTGAGTGTATGTCGTACCAGTGTGAACCTGTCCTTAGGGATAGGTTGGCAGAGGTAAAAATGAATGTTATGAGTTTAAGCTGATGAGAAGGAATAATCATCAGGTGTTTTCTGTTTAAAGGGAACTAAACCCTTCTATGCTTTACAGACTAAGAACCTGCTATGTTAGCCTCTGTTTGATCTGAAGTTGCCACTGTGCTGCACACATAATCAGCTATGAAGCCAATCATTTGAAGGCTTGACAGTTCAGTTGACAGTTATCATTCACACCATGCCTTGATTGTAGCTGTTTTGGGAAACAATTAAATTGATGGTTTTAGTAGAGCTTCACACAGGTCTGAGTTGTTGTATGCAGATTTTCTAAGAATTTATTATGTCCTAACTATGTTTATTGAATTGCAAAATTGACAGAATGGCAGAGCTACAGTTTGAGATTGATGCTGCCATTTTCTGAATTCTAAGAAGCATATGTATACTGCTTTGGGGCAGTAAAGATGAAAGCTTTGCTGTGGATTACTTTACTGCCCTGAAACAAATATGCAGTCCTTGGCACCACTGAATGTGAGTTCCTATCTAAGGCTTTTTTCACAATCATTTTTTTATGACCAATTCCCCTTAATTTCCCTTGAACATGCTCTGTTTTAATAACTAAACTGTGTTAATGAACTTTATACAAGAATAATAAGCAAAATGATGCTGCACAATTATGCTACATAGTAAACAGGTCAGATTTAGGTTGCCAAATGACAAAAAATAAATTGTAAATCTGGGTGCAGTGCTATATCTGTTATTAAGATGAACAAAGTCTCAAAAAGTCAATCCTTATTATAGTGCATAAAAAGACAATGTGAAAGGTGGTCCCATAAAGAAAAGCCTCCACAGACACCCACACAAACTGCCTCTTACCCTCCTGCAATGACCCCTATTACGGAGGTCTTTAAAGCCTGTGTGTGAGGTTGGCTTAATAGATGACACTGCCGGGAAGCATAGTTGAGCGTCTCTCAAATCGCATAAGGTTTCCCAGGGCCGTTCCAATCGTCAACACAAATCGTAAAAAAAAAGATGCCAATAGTGTAGCACGTTCACACTGATTTATTAGAAGGCAGTAAAAAAAGTTACAGTCTGTTTCCAACCAACACAATTGCGGCCCAGTCCTGGAACGCGATAAATAAATTGCCGCAGCAATATGCATATGGGTCGTCTCACAAATCAATGGTTTCTGTACTAAATATGTTCTTGACATATGTCTCTTTTATTGTCTTGTGTCATGCTACCTGGTGTCGAGCTTTACCTGTGACCCTGTGGTGTACCTGGAAGTCATATTGCTTACAGATGTATCTTTCCTGCTTTCTTGTTAAAAAAATTAAATCTTGATAAAATAAAATACATAAATAAATAAATGAATGAAAAATATGAATAAATGTATCACAAAAACATAAAAAAATACAATATATGTGATATATATGTAACTGTTTCCAGTGCTTCAGTGAGAGTATCCCTTTCTGTAAAGCCATGCCTCTAATAAAAATCCACTGATCTTCCAGAGAAAGGTTTTCTGAAATAATGAGACCCGCAGGTACAGTTCCAGGTTAAAACCCTTTAAAAAAATTTTTGTAGCATTGCTGAAGATGTGAGTTAGTAATGGCTTAATCAGCCGTAGGTCTCCTTGGAAACAAACATGTTTGTTTGCTCTGCAGAACCTCATAAACATCAAGACCTGGAATAATTAGGGCTCAGGAAAACAATTTATAGGAAATAAAGTGAATAAACAGCTAAATCCTTTGCTTGCACTGTGATTGTAAACCTTCAGCCTCTGGTGATTACATTAACCATTTGCACTTTGTAAGGTATATAGTACATATTTGCATTTTAACTGTCTTTGTAATGGGCATTGTAATATTTGTAGTGTCGCTGGGGGACTTGGCTTAAGGTATATTTATTAGGCAGTGAGTATGACATTTACCAAACATTCATTGCATGTTCGTCTTCCTGGTGCAATTGTTTTAAATGACAGTGATAAATTCACTACCAGTGAAAGTTTGGTAAAGTCATTGTAATTCACTGCTTTATAAATATGCTCTATAAATCTAAAATATCCTCAGTTTTACATTGCAGGAACTCCCATGCTCCAACACAGGATCAATTAGTCCACCTTTTCCAGAGGCATAACTAGAACCTTCAGGGCCCAGTGCACAAACCATGAAGGGCCCCTGATCCATAGCATGATGGAGGGGTATTGTGAAAGGATGGGGGGCAGTGTGACAGGGCAGTATGATGGGGTATTTTGACAGTAGGAAGGCAGGGTGACAGGTGGGGGGGCAGTGTGCACCAATTACATTAGTGGTCTCCG